>JACVVK020000069.1:660000-870000 GCA_018292915.2 Batillaria attramentaria
AACTTAAGTTTCTTGTTCTGGTCCCCCCCCCCGACCTTGGCTGTGTGTGTGTGTGTAGTTTTGTTTAGTATTGAGTGTGTTGTTTTTCGGTTCTTGTGTGTGTGTGTGTGTGTGTGTGTGTGTGTGTGTGTGTGTGTGTGTGTGTGTGTGTGTGTGTGTGCGTGTGTGTTTCCGTTCACGTCCCCCTTAGCTGATAAACCACAAGCCACGTCTGCCTGAAAACTGAACTTTACAGTGAACATTGCAGGAATGTCGAACGTCACCATGTTGATGTGGGCTGGTGACCAGAATGTGGACTTCAGCCTGAGTGACGGCATGGCCTCTACGATTCCTGCCGCCTTGTCCATGGGACTGTCCGGGGTCGGAATGACCCACTTCGATATCGGCGGCTACACCACTTACGTCCTGAGGAACCCTGTGCCCTACTACATGGTCAGAACTCCGGAACGGCTGTTACGGTCCGCTGAGCATGCTGTGTTTGGTCCGGTGTTCAGAACTCACGAGGGTGGGTCTTGTTTGTTTCTCTACCGGCTTAGGATGCGACTTTGTTTTCAAATACAAGTCATTTTATCCGTTTAGTAGTAGTAGTAGTAGTAGTAGTATCCATTTGAACTAGATAGTTTATCACATTTCTCAATCAGCAACATTAACTTAAAAGACAAGAGAAAAAAATATCATACTTGTTTATAGAACACACAAGAACTGCCAACTTGTGAGTATACATTTCCCTTTTGCCCCCTAAAAAGAAAGAAAGAAAGAAAGAGGAAAACTACTACCACATTCTGATTGCGCGATCATTTTCACAAATTCCTGCTTACGTTCAGGCCCGAAACTGACGAGTGCATGGTGCGAAACAAACTCAAGCCGGCCACTTAAAAGTATCTGTAACAGACTTTTCAGCGACTCTGCTGAACTCTGCTGATGTCTAGCCACTCAGAAAAGTTCATGAAGGTGCTAAAAGGCTTTTCCAAAATCGTGTACTCATGCACCGTCGTGCACCGTCTCCCAGTGAAGGCGGCACCGACGTGTTATATCATGGCGTCCGCGGATTTCATTTGCAGGTAACATGCCTCAGGAAAACGCTCAGTTCTACTCCAGTCCCTACATGCTGGCCTGCTTCAAGCGCCTGGTGGCCATGTTTGTCCTGTTGGGACCGTATCACCAAGAGGTGGTCAACACCACGGCATCTCTCGGTATCCCTGGCCAGCGCCCGCTTTTCCTCAGGTAAACTGAGAAGTGAAACACGTCGGAGACGTTTGGGTCTTCTTTTTCAAACTTGACGGTACTTTTAACCCTTTCACTGCCAGACGCGTTTCGGTTCACACAGGGATAACATCTCTTCACCCACTCTGCTGTAAACAGGAATCAATTCCTGTACTGCATCCAGAGAGCTTCCCTCCCCCCCCCCCAAGTCTAGATTTAACAGTTTTAACTAATTTGACAGTGCGACTACTGGGTACGAATCATCAGTGAAATCCTGCGACGGCGGCAGTGAAAGGGTTAAGACGAGGATGGTAGAACTGAATAGGTCTACCAAGCCCATTTCCCCCGAGGTGAGCGGCAACCAGAAGATGGCGGTGGATGTGGGTTTGAGTGCTTTATTTCTTCATCACGAGCATACTTTGTAAAAGCTGGGTGTTCGCAAAGAGCCGGTTCTGTACACTAAAATGCCGGTTAACTTCGAACTGATCGCATTGCTTTGCTGGTGCTTTGCAACGTACTCAGGAAAAGAAATTGCCAGGGTATTTACATAAAAAACAATTCACAACTCTCTCTCTCTCTGACTATCATAAAATGAGGAACAAATACAGTGCTAGCAAAACGGGTCTTTGCCAGTCGAAGTGAAACAACGATCTGCTGCTACGCTACTCGGAAGGAATCTCAGCACAGAGAGAGAGTAAACCATGTTTGTGATTGATTTTCAGTTACCCTGATGACAATCATACCTACTCCGTGACCTACCAATACATGTACGGGGACGACCTGCTCGTCTCGCCTGTCTACCTGCCAAACCAGACCACCTGGACCGTCTACTTGCCTCGTGACCCTGCAGCCAGCTGGGTGTTCCTCTGGAACTCCTCTCTGACGTCAACAGGAGGCAAGGACGTGGCTGTTCCCGCTCTGCTCGGCATGCCGCCCGTTTTCTACCGTAACACTTCCAGCTACGTTGACACTTTCAAGAAGATGGGAAAGATGTTGCCCATCCCCCCGCCACCCCTCCCTCCTCCGACCTCCACCCCGGGTGTGTCTACCGTCAGTTCTGATGACCAGAGCACTGTATCTACTGAAGCCTCGTCCTCCGGAGGGAGTTCAGATCACTCGAGCACTGAGAAACCTCCAGGAGGAGGTAGCAGCGAGAGACGAATGTCGGTTCTTTGGACAGTTCTTGTGCTCGTGTGTGCGTCCGTATTACGCAATTGATGTTGAGTATTTTGTTGGTTGGTGAGGTAGAGCGCATACGCCTGTATAATAATAATAATATAATTATAATAATGGAGCCCACGGGGCGCCTTACAAAACACGCACACACACACGCCCCCCCCTCCCCTCTCCCCTGTCTGCGGGTGAAGGGTGTTTGTGAGTTTTAACATCCTTTTCCACCACGTAGGGGTGATCTCAAAGACGAGGCAACGAGAAAAAGGCCAGCACAAATACCTGGCCCAGTGACGCCGGGATTCGACACTCGTCTGCACATAATTATACACAAGCCATAAAGATGGTATTACACAATCAACTGTGAACCGGGAGTTCGATAAATACTTAGCATGAAGGTGCAACGTCTCCTGCCTGTCCGAGGTCAGTTTATACTGCCCCGTAGATCACTTGTCCCACGTTATATCGTGGGTTCCCCCCCCCCCCCCCCCCTTTTCAGTTTTTCAAGTAGTGCAGGCACACTTAGCCGTGTGTTAGTCTTTGTTGCTTGCGCGGCGTTAAGGCCGAAAAAAAAAAACTCACTCACTGGAACAATTCCCCCTCCCACCCCACCCCACCCCCCTCACACACACACACACACACACACTGAATATGAGCAAGAGCGTACACGACAGCGTGTGTAGGCCAACAAGCACTAGCAGCCAGTGCTTCTCAAAGTTTCCTTTTTCGTCTGTAAAGCGCTTTGAGCTCAGGAATAAGTACTATACAAATATGCATTATGATGTACCGACTCACTGAATCGGGTGTTTTTTTTGTGTTTTTTTTTTCAGTCACCCTTATAGTTTCGATTCTCAAATTTGCTGATCGACCGTGTGGTCCATGTGTTTATTCTACGGTCACGGTGTGTGTCTGAATGTCTGCAAGTCTGTACTTGAACTGAAGGAATGGTGACGAATAAAATAAAACTCAGTATTCTTGTGACAGTAAAATCTCCGGCTTTTCGCATTGTGTGTGTGTGTGTGTGTGTGTGTGTGTGTGTGTGTGTGTGTGTGTGTGTGGAGAGAGAGAGAGAGAGAGAGAGAGAGTGTATTGGATTTATCCCTTCACTAAACAGTTGGTGAATGACAAAACAAAAAAACAAAAAAAGTGTGGTGCATTACAATCTCTTCGAATCTCACCTGATCGAATGCTATTTTCAAATGTACACATCCCGCGTGATACGTACTTAATCGATTGCACTGAAAAAAATAGTGCACGTTCTTCAGTCACATATGCTGTTTCAATGTTTGTGTCCTCAGTTGCTGACAGTGTGTCCTTAAAGGTCTGCGCTCCCACAAAAAGCTTTCCGAAGTATGAAAAAATTTACAGAGTCGACCGTGCAAGCACAGCCAACTCTGTCACAGTTGCATAATTAATATTAACAGTGTGTCCAGAAACCGCTACAAAACCGTGCAGAAAAACTGCCCCCACTTCCTGTCGGGGTCCGTACACGCTGCTGTGCACATCTCCGTGCAACCGCATTTTTGGCCACGCCGCGGAAACATCAGTTGAGACGACTGGTCGACGAAACGGCACAAGTTAGTATGTTATTTAGGGCTTAACCGCCACGCAAGCAACAATGACTAATTCGCGGCTAAAAGAAATGGCGCAAGCTACTGTACGCTAAAACCGGTAAGTACACGTATTAAAAAGCAAGTAAACAATCATTCAGCTCCAGCTCGCAAAACAAAACGTAAAACCAAAATTTGGAAATGTTGTTGCCGATAAAATGCGTTTTTCGAATTAGTCTCAGACGGTATTCGCGTGCTCCTCATTTGTCAACCATCTTGCTAACTGCACTTGCAATGTGACCTGGTTTGACAGTCACAGACTTGCGGGGCGTGCTAGATCAGAAACTTCTGCCCTTTATCAATTATTCGTTCATAGTCTAAATCGGCCATTTCGTGTGTGGGTGCGTGCGTGTGTGTGTATATAGTCTAAACTGGCCATTTCGTGCGTGCGTGTGTGCGTGCGTGTGTGTGAGGCCAGGTAATAAGTTGAACGAAAACAGTGAAATATTAGCTGGCTTGTCGCCCATTGTCCACGTGACCACGTCTGGGTGAATGGTGGGTCGGTGTCGTGCGCCGCGTGTAGTTGTTGGGAACCTGTCGGGGTTTTGTTTTTGTACTGGCAAAGAAACTAACGAAAGTGAATTAATTTCCCCCAAAACTTACCGCCAGCGTTTGTTCCGCCATTCGGACGGCGACAGCACAGCATACGAGCGTCACCAACCTGAAAATAGACGACTTTTATTTTCAGTTTTGGGGTCACTCCGGACTGTATTGACTCAGTCACGGCTGCTGTGATGACCACTGCACGGAGGGATGATCCCTGCAGGGTGTTGTGCACAGTAGCGTGAACGGACCCCGAAAGGAAGTGTGTGTGTGTGTGTGGGGGGGGGGGGGGGTTTCTGCACGGTTTTGTCGCGGTTTCTTGACACGCTGTGAACTTTGCAACTGTGACCGAGTTGACTGTGCTTGCACGGTAGACTGTAAATTTTCACATTTCGGGAAGCTTTTTGTTGGGAGCGCAGACCTTTAATGGTCAGTGGAGAGTTTGCGTCGGTGAAGCCTTTTTTTTCCCCCCGCAGGGCGTGACCCAAACACTTGACAACAGGTATTGTATTTATGAGCTGTGGAAGGAGAGGCAGAAGGCAAACACTAAAGCAAATAACTGAAGCTAGAGAATCAAGACTGGGCTAGCGGTAGGTATAACATACATTTCTCAACGTCTTTTTTTTTTTCGCTCAACCGAGTTATCACTGTTGAACGTAATGTTCATTTTAAATTTGACAAAACCTGCGATTTATATTCGTAAGTAGCCTGCTTTTATTTCGACAGGAGCACTGTACCGTTATAAATAGTTCGTGCGTGCCTGTTCAGTTGCAAGTCATATCAATTTGAAAAGGCACAAAATTAGGCTACTGTTGGGGAGTGGGTGAGGTGGCAGTGTGATTGTGTGTGTGTGTGTGTGTGTGTGATTTGGTTAGCGGTTGGTTTTCGGTGTTGCTTTACTTCTCTTTCCTCTTTTTTATGTGGTGTGTGTCTTTTTCAAACGTTACATTTTTGTTTTTTGTTTTTCATGTATTGCAGGCACACTCAGCCGCGAATTAGTCTTTGTGGCTTGCGCGGCTTTAAGCAAAAAACTCACTCACTCACCCCTATTTGGTGTGTGTGTGGGGGGGGGGGGGGGGGGTAATTGCTTGAGTGAGAGAGAGAGAGAGAGAGAGAGAGAGACTGACAAGATGCGGACGCCTGTCTACTTGCCAAATGGCAAGTGCGCTGTAGCAAACTCCGGCCACAGGTTATGAGATTTGCGTTCATCTCAGTTCTTCCCTCTCACAAAAATCAATGTTGTTTCCCGAGTCTCTCCTTGTTTAGTTGTGGTGTTCGAAGAAGGTAAGGATTATGAGTTGGACAGCTCCACAATCACAGTCGATAAGTGGCCTTTTCAGGCAGCTCCGCTCAGTTCCGGTGTGGAAAAAAAGAAGTGTCATGACGTTATTTTTCAACATCACATGTCCTAATTGAATAGTCGAGTTTCTGGACAACGTGGCTTTGAAAACCCTGTCAACTACCTTTTATTTGAAAGAGTGAACACTCCGCAGTCAGCGCTTTGTGGATGCCAGCGTATTTTGGACTACTTTCTGTCAGTCTCCTAGGGGCTGCAGATCCTTCAACATCGTTTCGTTACAATCAATAGGCTGTTGGTCCTTAGTGTACTCTGTGTTTTGTCTCACTGGTCATTCTCAAGAAAGTGTAATTTTAACTCAACTCGAACTCAGTACTTTGATCGGACACTTCTCCAGACAAAGGAGAAGGTGAAAAAAAAAAAGAAGTAAGAATATTTTCTGCAACGTGGTGGAAGCGGAAACGACTGTGTTCCCGTTTCGGTGAGAAATTAGTGTCTCCAAGGAAAACAGGAAAATATTCAGGTATGTTTTCGATAGATTGGTGTGACTGCATCCGTTAAGATGATTTGTCAATACGACTGTTCACGTACGGCGGCAGTTTCATCGGCAAAGCGTCTATCACAGAGACACTGAAAACAGTGGGTTTTTTTTTTTTTGGTTTTTTTAATCCTGATGGTCCGAGTGATGTTTGCAGTTTTTGGTCTATTCCGGCCAACGTTTTGTCTATCCACGTACCAACTTATTTTCGCTGCAAATACAAGCTTTCCGTTCTTGCGTCCTTTTTTTCAGTAGAATATAATTATCATCCAAACATGGCGAGGAAGGAGCAGTCAGGCACTCAGGTTTTGGGTGCTGTAATGACGCTGCTGGTGACAACCTTCCCATCTACCGTGTGGGCGGCAACTGTCGACGGTAGCATAAAACACGTCGCCTATTCAAGATGTCCACGTGGATTCACCTCAAGTGGTCAGCAGCTTCACGGTGTTGTCGCGGCTCGCTCGAGGCTGGACTGTTTTGCCAGGTGTTCGCTGACCACAGGTTGTGAGGCTGTCAACGTTTGTGCCACAGAAAGTTCACCTCGAAGATACCGTTGTGTCCTACTGGGTGACCGCGTCTCTGGGTTCTGCAGGGGCTTAGTCAGCGCCGCTACGCCTACTTGTTTCTTTGCACAAAAGGTAAACTTCTTTTTGTAAAATTATTCACAGATTTGGTGTATTGTAAACTTCCTCCGCACACTCACACACACACCGCCGGGAGAGAGAGAGAGAGAGAGAGAGAGAGAGAGAGAGAGAGAGATGATCCTTTATTTTAGGGAATAAGTTACAGGCATAAAAGACAACACACAAACCGATTCGAACCGGTTTTCTTTGGACACTGGCACCTGCTTGGGACAGTCCAGTTGGGAAGCTGACAAAACCCAGTCTGGTTTCCGAGACAGGCGCCTGGATTTTTTGGGTATGTGCATGTTGCATGTTTGTGTGCCTCAGTAGGATAACACGAGAGAGAGAGAGGGAGAGAGAGTTAGTTAGTTATTTAGGGCTTAACGCCGCGCAAGGAGGGAGGGAAAGAGAGAGAGGGAGAGAGAGAGAGAGAGAGGTGGGGAAGGGCCGTCGTTTGTGTTGTTACTGTAATTTCATAAATTATACATCCTACGATATGTAAACTCACAGGCGAAAGAAACGCAAAAAACACAACTAAGACTTCCATGTGGTAAATTCTTGAAATGATTTCATGTTTTTTCCTCAAAAATGAAAACGAAACAAATTCATCCGATACGAAAATCGTCTTTTAGAGTTCCGAAAAACAATATGCGTGAGTCAGTGGCTTTCATCCCTTTTGGTTCAGGTCGTGCTGAAAGTCAGTACCGTGTTGATCCTTCACGGGCAGCAATACCCGCCCTGCACCTCCAGTACATGGAGCGCACCAGATTGTTGGTTTGCTGCTGGGAAACCTAGGCCCACACTTCTGCAATGACTGCACGCAACTCAGCTGGGCTTTCTCTGAAGGGCATCCCAAAAATGGGGACAGGGCAAGATGGGGCAAGAGACTGATGTTTCTGCGATGCATGAAGTCCTGGGTAACACGTGCTGTGTGGGGGCGGGCATTATCCTGCTGGAACAGGAAGTTACGGTGTCTATGGAAAAATGGCACCACGTCAGTGGGGCTGGAGGACTTGGGCGATATAGCGGCCAGCATTGACGCCATTCTCACGACCTTGACCCAGATTCTGGAAGAACACTGGGCCAACTCGATGAATCAGGCCAATTGCGCCCCAAACCATGACGCTTATACTTCTTTATCTGTTGTGTTGCATGATGTTGGCCTCAGCAAACCACTCTCTGCGCCTTCTCCATATCTTTATACGGGCATCCGACTAATCCACACCAAAACGCTTCTCGTCTGAGAATAGGATCCTCCTCCACTCCCTAAGACGCCAGTTAACGTACTGCTGGGCACATGCCAGACGGTGACGGCGACGCTGAACTGCGAGGGCAGGACGTCTTGCGGGATCATTGTTTTCCAGGTGTGCAGCAGCCAGACGCCGGCGAACGGTCCGATCACTGACTGGCCTCCCATACACACCTATGGTGTTTCTGGCTGTGTTAGTGGCGGTTTCACGGTTTTCCCGGTAGTGCTGGCGCCGAAGTCGGCGATCTTGGGCAGCTGTGGTGACCCTTGGCTTGCCGCTCATGGGTAAGTCATCAGTACTGTTGGTGGCATAAATACGGTGCTGAAGGCGATAGATTGTCGTGACATTCACACCAAAAGTCAAGGCAACTTGCTGCGGCGTCTCACCAGCATCCAGACGACCAATAGCTTGTTGGTGCTGGGCATCCAACAATCTTGGCATCGTGACGAGGAAAGAACTGTTCGAGTTTTGGCCCGACTGTGGCCAGCTTATAACCTGACTGGGTGCACTGAACAACACTCATGACATGTCCAGTTTCTGCACGTGCAGCAAGTGCCCGACACGGCAGGCCATAACCCACTTACAGAACTGCTCACCCATGACCCAGTTCACTCTCAACTCGGCACTGGCCAGAAGGACAAGAAAAACGTGTGTTGCGGGAGCTGATAACATTTTCCCGTTTATTGATATGTTTGTTCACTTTTTTTTTTTCCAGCGATAAAACTTTTTGCGTTTTTAATTAATTAATTTATTTATTTATTTTTGGCCTGCGAATTTAGTAGGGACAAAATTGATCTGAACAATGATGCAGTAATGCGTATTCCAATTTTCTTTCCGTTTATACAACGCTTTTATTGTTTATTTACTCCGTTGTTTACACACACACACACACACACACACAAAATAGTCAAAACCTTTATTAACAAAGTCATAAAATTTCAAAGACGGGAGATAAAAATTGATTAAGATACATTAAATGCAGCAATGGACATGCCGAATTTGTTGGAAGCGCTTGTCACATCAATCTCCGTGCCAGAAGAGGATGCACTACTTGGTACTTACGCCATTGCGGAAGTTATGTGCACAAAAGAACGTAGGGCTCGAAAGGACAGAGTACAGACACTTAAATTTACTGTTATAAGCGATACTGATTGCTGATCAAGAATGCGTGCATAGCGCGCGCGCGCGCGCGCGTGTGTGTGTGTGTGTGTGTGTGTACGATGTTTTTATCCAGCTCGAGGAGAAGCTGGCAATAACATCAGCAACGCCGCAGACATTGACCCCGACTTTGCTCAAGACGTGACAGGTGAAGACGGCAAGGGCAGAGATGTCGATGTACTTCAACCGCCGTCAGACGGCGAGTCGCCAAAAGACGTATCATTGGGAAGAGGCAGATGACGCAGACGAATCCGAGCAGGACAGCTGAAAGACCACGCGTGACAACTGCTAGCATGCTAAAGTTGGCATCGAATGGAACGAAGTACCATTTACGCAACAACAACAAAAAAAAAAAAAAAACAGCAAAAATATTTTCAGGAATCCCCCGACCAAAATACCTGGTAGCAGTAGGCAACATGTCCACCAACCAGCCAGTCAAGAGGCAGCGCTGCACCTTCTGCTCATCCGTAAGGATCGAAAAACTGCACAGCAATGTCACAAATGCATGGCTTTCATCACAGCTTGAAAGAGTGCCCTGTCAGCATCAGTCAGTAGTGCTGCTACACTCGCTCGTCGTTCATATGAATGTTTTGTTTGTAGTTGTGCAAACGAATACTGCGTGCTTTCAATAAAGACTGCGCTGTAGAAATTGGCAAAGAACAAGACACGATTCTATGTCCGCAAGGAAAGAGAAACTATTCTTTCTTTCTTTCAGACGAAACTCCCGACTTTTGGGGCAGACCAACGTGCATTTACTGCCTGTGTTCAGCATACCCACAGACAGGAAGAAATAGATGTACTGTTGCTCTCCGGATACTACTAAATAAATGATCATGTACACTGGTTACTATCAGAATAAAAATTTGTAGAGCTCTGTCTTCGAGGTGGTGTGTGTGCTCGCGCACGGGGGAGTGAGTGAGTGAGTTTTTAGGGCTTAAAGCCGCGCAAGCCACAAAGACTAATTCGCGGCGCACGGGGGAGTGAGTGAGTGAATGAGTGAGTTTTTGAGGCTTAACGCTGCGCAAGCCACAAGGACTAATTGCGCGCACGGGGGAGGGGGGGGGGGTTTCAACTCCTAATACCCACTTACCCCTTTCCCATTTGCATACACTTCTTTTTTTCTTTTTTCACTTTTTCAGGCCGTAAACGAAGCGCAGTCTTCGTCGACCGTTGTTGAGAATGCTGAGACAGTGACAACGCAATCCACATCAGACATCGCAGCAATGTCAACCACAGGAACATCACAGCGAGAGACACCGACCACTGAAGTCTCAAGAGAGGCCACGGCGACGCCTGCCATATACCAGCAAGTTACCTCAACCACGTCAACCGAAACGACAGCGCCTACAGATGCTTCATCCCAAGCAGAGACCACACCGATCCAAGCTGACACCTCAACAAAAATCACCTCGACGTCCATGCAACTGACATCTCAACCCGTGGGCACACCAACGGAAGCCATTACCGCCAGAAAAGCAACAACTGCTGAAACAAAACCACCAAGCACAACTGAAATGGCCACGACACAGCCAAAACTTGAGACCACTGACGCCTCTACAACCACTGCACAGAAGCAACTCACTTTAGATCCAGTGATTGACGTAATCCATCAAAGCGGTCTTGACCAAACAGCTTTGCAGGGAACCAATTTCAATCAAGTTTTACCGAGTGATACAGATTCAATTACGGCCTAAAACCAGGGCCAGGGAAGCGAGGGGTGAGGTTCCGAAATGAGCCCCCCCCCCCCCCCCGGGCACATTAGCACTTGATACGTCAGTGTGTAATGTTCTCACTGTGCATGTTGGCACACTGACTAGCTCATGAATTGAAGCAGATTGGGTAAAACGAGCTGAGTCTTATGTAGTTTATGTATACTGCTCAAAAAAAAAGTCAAGGACCACCTTCAATTCTACACGTTGTTTTGAAAAGGTCATATTTCATAAAAGTGTCAATACAGATGAACCAAACGGCGCAGCTGTGTCAGCAAGTTGTCAGATGACACCGCGAAAGCTAAAAATCTTGCACATCCGTTTCCGGTACATTCGACCACCCCGGCTCCCCCCCCCCCCCCCCCATTTTAGGGACATGTGGGATCAGTTCAGTACAAACCTGAGGATGCACTACATTCCTGGGGCACTGCTCACTGTTGACGAGCAGCTTGTCCCCTTTAGGGGCAGGTGCAACTTCCTCCAGTATCTCCCCAGTAAACCTGACAGGTACGGGATAAAAATATACTGACGTCCAAAAGAAACGCGAAAAACAGTGTCTAGTTTCATTTATTGCATAATGAAAAAATCGTAACAAAATTCAAATTTCATTAATAATGTCCAATTTTTTGTACAGCACAACACTGACGTATTGTCCATAACACAGTAAGGTTGCGGTGACGATGCGCCATTTGCGCTTAACAGAACAGTCAATAGCGAGTATGGCCCCCATTAGCATCGATGACGGCCTGGCGGCGGCGGGTCATTGGGCGGACCAACGTGATACTGGCTGCCCTGGGAATGTTGGCCCAGGCCTGCCGGACGGCCCGATCAAGTTCAGCGACGGTTGTGGGCCTTGGGACCACCCTATTGAGCTGTGTCTGGAGTAAATCCCAAAATTGCTCAATAGGGTTCATGTCAGGAGATAACGCTGGCCAAGGCATCACCTGGATGCCCGAGCGCTGCAGGAGGTCCTGGGTAGCCCTGGCAGTGTGGGGGCGCGCGTTGTCGTGCTGGAAAACCCAGTTCCCGTGGGCCTGAAAAAAAGGGCAGCACATGAGGGTGCAGCACCTGGTCCATGTACCGCTGCGCTCTGATGCCGTTGCCGCGTCCAGGACCCAGGCCTTGGAAGATGACGGGTCCCAGCACCTGGTTGAGGCCGATGGCGCCCCACAACATGAGGCTGGGCCCGCCCCAGGCGTTGTTTTCCACGACACAGTTGTCAGCATAGCGGTCACCTCTTCTTCTCCATACCCGAACACGCCCGTCGGCATGGTCAATGCAGGAACGGCTTTCATCGCTGAAAAGCACGTTCTGCCAGCGAACATTGTTCCAGTTGAGGTGGCCTTGCGCCCACTGCAGGCGTGCCTGTCTATGGCGCACGGTGAGGACGGGTCCCCTGGCTGGACGGCAGTTCCTCAGCCCCCTGGAGCGCAGTCGCCGGCTGGCCGTTTGCCTAGAAATTGGTGCCTGGTGTGTCCCTATAACAGTTCTGGCTGTTTCTGCACCGGTTCTGAAGGGATCTTGAGCATGGATGTGCAAAATGTGGCGATCTTGCCTTGGCGTGGTCACTCAAGGTCTGCCGCTCCGCTGGGCATCAGCAGTAGCGCCAGTTGTCACGAACCGATGCTGGAGACGATAAATGGTGGAAATGTGGCATTGGAAAGTCGCAGCCACGGCTTCTGGCGTGTCCCCAGACTGCAGACGTCCAATGGCCCTCTCGCGTTGTGCAGAAGTGAGTCGTGGCATCGTGATAGCGTCGAATGAGGGACTGATGAAACCTGTATCTTTGTGCCCTTTTTATCCCCTAGTGACAGTAAACACTACTCACTGCTCAGCTTTTGTGCTTTGCTTGCACATGCAGCTGAACTGCACAGGAAATGTGTCACAGCTAACTCGGGCTTCACGTGGACTGCAAGCGAGCTGATGCCGTAAAATTCATAGAACGCTTCCCTCAAACATCGGTCTTGATATACTGGGTGCCAAAAATAACGCAACTTTTGTTTACCGGAAAAAATGAATTGAAAGATGGAAGATATTTTTCGCGTTTCTTTTGGACGTCAGTATATTCTGGGTTGTCGACTCCGACAACAGTTTCCCTCTCGTGGGCATCCCTTACCTTGGCCAGGCCCGACAGGTCAATTAGGTCGCCCTGCAGCTGGCGCAGCCATTCTTCAAGAGTGGTCGCAACATAACTTGCGACAATTACTTCAGACTTGGCTCTGGCTGAAGGATGTCTGAGAAATGGTCGGACAGTGGTAGGTACTGTGAGAACCAATAAAAGATTCCTGCCTCTGTCATTAAAGTTGAAGAGAGGCCTTCCAGTGCATAGCAGTGAGTTTGCCTATGGCAGCACAGCAACCCTGGTAAATTACCAGGGGAAGAAGGACAAGAACACTGTCGTCCTCACTTCCATGCATGACGGCGTTGGCGTAGTTGAGCCAGGCGCTCCCAAAAACAAGCCAGAGATGATTTTCTTTTACAATTCCGGACGGTGGACTGCCTCGACAAGATGGCCCACGCATACACCTCAAAAAGAGTCACCAAGCGGTGGCCTCTAGTCATGTTTACCAATGTTCTTGATCTCGCCACAGTCGCAGCACCATGTGTGTGGGTGATCAAGTTTGCGGACGACCCTCTGGCAGCGAAAAATGCACGGGGCGCTTTCATCAAACGTCTCAGTAAAACACTGATGCTGCCACTGTTCTTCATTGTCCTCCATTTCTTTTATTTATTTATTTATGCGTTTGTCTGTTTGCCTGCCTGCCGAGTGTGTGTGTGTTGACTCTGACTTCCTGGGTCTCATCTTACTGTGACGCACCCTCCTCTCTCTCTCTCTCACACACACACACAATAATAATACTCATTTCGCACTACTCACGCATCCACTCAAGCATGTATACACACAAACACACACTCCTACGCCCTATACTAGACAAGTAGCCCCCCCCCCCCCCCCCAAATCCGAAAAGAGAGCTAGCCATCCCGGCAACACTCGCTCAGTGCTAGTACCAGCATGATGCCAATCCCCATCTCCCCCCCCCCCCTCCTTCACACACACACACACACATTCATATAACCTGCATTTACAACATACACACGAGGCCTGCATCAATGCATGCCAGCTTAGCTGCTTTACCATCACTGTCCACGTGTGTAGAATTTTCAGCTTACCATCAGGCTTGCCCAAAGAGCTTTATACACAGCTTTCATGGTCTCGCCCACGTGCAAAAGAATGTGCTGCAGGCCTGGTGGTACACTGGCACTTTGCACAGAGAAATGGACTATGTGAAATTGTTGATAAACAAAGCCAAGGCTTACAGAAAGAACGCACAGTTTATTGAGTGCACATGATACAGAAGAACAGGATATGGGAGAAAAACCTACCCGTGTTCAGCAAACTCATAGCTCAAGGCCTCCATGATGGAAATGATGCGAGCACGCCACTTCCTGTACTTCAGTCTCACTATGACAATGTAGGTCCGCACGGCCCCACGTCGTCCTCGGAAGGATAAGCACGTTTTTTCTTCTTTGAGAAGTATGGGTCCGCACGGCCCCACGGCGTCTTCCATTGGTACAAAAACTTTGACTTTTATTTATTTACTTCTCGCTTAAACCGTTATGTATGTCTCTGGCTGACCATCGTTCAGCTTCTGAGAAAACGAGGGTGGGTGTCTTCTAGAATAGCTAATTATCGGATTTTACCACACGGGCTCGCGATGCATGTGTGCGCGAGCGTTGTTTTTTGATGGTCATGTAAGAGTGCTCTTTTTCTGTATCGCACAAAACGTAAAGACAATAAAAGTTCTCTCTTTCTCTCTCTTGGAAAGGCACACCATCAACGACCAAGGCCTGGTGATTGAAACTGACCCAAACTCACGAGACCACGTAACAGCACTACACACCACTCCACAACACTAATACGCAAGGCGTGGGCATTCTTCACGAGGCCTTATCCCTTCCCTTGCCTGGCCCAGCCCGCAGTAGATTGCACAATCTCTCATAATCCCTTTGCCTGCTCAGGGCACGCCGCAGTCTTGTGTATGGCTCATACGGCTGTGAGTACGTCACACTGTGGTTTCATGCTTGTTGTAACGGGACTTGTCCCTTGTTGTCTGCCGCCCTCACGCCAGTGGGAACTGCTTGGGGGCAAGTTCCGACTAAGTGTGCCGTTAGCTATTACGTGGCCAATACCCGACCTAGCAGTGACCGCGGTATTTACAAGTGGGTGCGAAATCGCCGAACTGTCTGGCTAGCGGTGACCGCTCGCCCGAGTGTGACGCAATATGACGGCGCGCTGCACTGTCTCTTGGGCGGACTGCTGGCCTCGAGGCTGCATAACTCCTAAGGCCCGATGCACACGAGCGTCAGCGTCATGATGCCGAGCGGCGGATCTGACTCCCGGCGACAGTTTCAAGGCGCCGCCACGTGTGCATGACATCGGCGCCTGGCGACAGGCAACGGCATCAATGATGCCAGGCGGCGGAATCCTTTGACGCCGCGTATAGAACATGTCCTATTTCTGCTGCTGACGCCGCGCTGCAGACTTGGTTTCAGCCAATCAGAAAGCAGTGTGGGTCAGCGCGTGCAGTGTGGGCTCAGCGAACAGGCCGTGCAGGCGAATGACGCCGAAGCCAAGTGTGCATGCAAACGGCGCACACCGCGTGCTCACGCGAGGCGTATGATGCGAGACAGCCTTCGCTGCTTGCTTCATGGTGCTGACGCCGACGCTCGTGTGCATCGGGCCTAACTGCCCGCGGACCCCCACCCCCTGCCCACACGATATGACAAGACTTACCGAAACTCACAACAGCACTAAACAGCACTATTACGCAAGGCGTGGGCAGTTTCCACGAGGCCTGTTTTCGAAGCTCGACGACGCAGGAAGTTGCATAATCTCTCATAATCCCTTGGCCTGCTTAGGGCAGTCTTGTGTAATTGAACTGACTGAGGTAGCTCACCGTCTAACGGGTTACGCAGATTACATAATCAGTCTCTCTCCATCCCGTCTTGCCGCTCAACTCGGCCGTGGAGCACTACCGGCTGGGTAGCTTTCTTTGATTACGTAGGCTGGGTAGCTTCCTTTGATCGAAAAACGCTGTCTGATGGGCCAGACCATTTCCACGGGTACATGTTTTTCACATACCCGTTTCAAATATCCAACACATTAGCCCATGAACTGACTGGACAAGGGGCTGAACAAAGACATTGCCGCCCGAATGCAGATGTTCTTCTTGTGTATTGCTGCTGTAAGTTCCGGGTCTGTGAAACAGGTACATGTATGTGAAAAATGACACGTCCTTTGCGGCCAGTTGGCGGCGCCTCAGTTGTCAGTCGCCAGCCCACGCTTTGTCTGGATTTCGGCTTCTTTGATGATAGCGGCGATACGAGTGACGAGTTGCATGACAGCCCGAGTCGAGACAAATTAACTTGATGGTGTCAAAGTCAGTTCTAGTAGTTGTGAAATAATATTAGGCGTCAGATAATTAGATATGCCTACACCTCCACCGCATGCACACAGATCCTCATTGACAGTATCACTAGTCTGACACCACAGTTCAGGTTAACCACAGGCAAAAGAACTTTCTTTCCGTGCAGGGGTACTATAAATATCTGGTATATAAATAAGTGGGAAAAGGAAGAGAGGCCGGCCTCGCAACAGCTGGAGGCGGGACACTGAGGCAGAGCTATGTAAGCAGGGGACCAACTGGACTGGAGTGGCAAGAATAGCCCAGAACAGAGTGCGATGGCGAAGGGTTGTCGATGGCCTATGCTCCATGTGGAGCCAGGGGCCTAAGTAATATAAAGAAGTAGATCGCATTACATGTGTGTGTGTGTGTGTGAAACATTTTAATTGTTCAGACATATTGTCCATAACAATGGAGTGAGCAAGAAACAGTCAAAAAGGACACACACACACACAACGTGACACACACACACAGTCACCCCTCATGGTCAGTCACATGTGGTTTCACATGCTACATGAGCAAACCATTTATTCATAAATATGTTGCTCTTGTCGGCTGTCACTCTCACGCCAGTGGGAAGTGGTTGGGGCAAGTTGTAACGGGGCCCATCATTGGCCCTAGGGGCCTCGCGCGATTTCGCCCGGCCATGGTCGCGAGTGAATCCGAGTCAGACTCAGCTGAACATGTGAATGAAAGTTCGGAGGAGGAATTAATTTTTGCAGCAGCTGCAGTTATTTTGCTGCAGAACAGGAAAAAACAGTGGATCTGGGCGAGAAAGTGGATCAGTCTTGCAGCGAGCTTCGCTTGGCGCATACGGAGGTCTTTGACGCCATTTTGTTTAATTTGGCCGCGTGACCACTACGCGGCGTGCGATTGGCCGTCCTGGCGGGGCTCCCAGGGTGCCTCGCGCGCACTTGCGAGGCGCAAGCCGAGAAAATAGAAAGCCGTTCTATCCGAAACTTGCCGCGGCAAGCCGTAGGCTGCAAGACTGTACATCTTGCTTGTACATTTGCCGTCGACTTGCGGGGGCCGCAAACCCGCTTTTGCCTTGCAAACTTGCCACGTGTAGAACGGCTTTTAGCTATTACGTGGCCAATACCCGAACAAGTCAGTGACCGCCGTATTCACAAGAGGGTGCGAACTTGACGAGCTGTCTTGACTGTCTGGCTAGAGTCGACCGCTCGTCTGATTGTCATGCAACGTGCCGTCATGTTGCGCTGGCTAGCCTCGACCGCTCGCCTGAGTGTGATGCAATATGACGGCACGTTGCGCCGTCTCTGGGGGCGGGTGGGTGGGTGGGTGGGTGGGGGGTTTAACGTCCTTTTCCACCACATAGGGTGATATCAAGGACGGGGCAACGAGAAAAAGGCCAGCACAAATATTTGGCCACAGCCGGGATCGAACTCACGACCCGAGCATTAGAAGTCCAACGCTCTACCATTCGACCACCCCGGCTCCTCTGGGGGCGGACTGCTGGCCGCGAGGTTGCATAATAGTGCTGTTTAGTGCTGTGACGATTTTTTTTTTTCAGGATGATTCGTGCGCGGGCGCTTAGGAGATAATAGTGGTGTCTTGTGGTGTGACGATTTTGATTCAGGATGTGATTCGTGTGTGGACAGTTAGGAGATATATTCTACAAACACATCTGTGTTGCATTATTTCAGTTTCTTATGTTTGAAATCAGCCTGGCACCATTTGGATGGAATGATTTCCGAGTTTTGCTTAAGGGTGGGTGGAGGGTGGTGGTGGCTGTGGCAACCATGCGTTTGTGCACGCGCGGGCGTGTGTGTGTGTGTGAACACGTGCACGTGGTTTTATGTTGTTGATGTTGTGGGATCTTCTCACACAGAGATCCGAGTTTTTCAGGCTTCAAGCCGCGCAAGCACCAAAGACTAATTCGCACCTAAGTGTGCCTGCACTACCTGACAAAAACAAAAATATAACGTTGGAAATATGATGCAAACCTGTCTACGGGGCAGTATTCATAAACCTAGGACATGCAGGAGACCCTGCACCTTCATGCTAACTGACTGAACTCCCGATTACAAAAAAGCGTAGAAAACAAAACAATTACAACTAGGTAAAACAAAGATAAATTCTCACAGAGAGAGAAAAAGAGAGAGCGAGTTTACTTCTTTACTTGCAATCTACAACAAATGGCAAAATTCTTTGCATGCAATAAGAAATACAGCATCGAACACGGAGGCGGAAAATAAGAGCAAAGACATGTTGTGGCCGTATATCACACGAGGAACAAGGAAAAACGCTGTGTTCGATGTTAGTTCAGATGAAAACGTCTCCCGCGTGACATAAGCCTTAGGCAGAGAACATGTGCAAAGTGACCTTCATGTGCACCAACGAACTATGTTTCCTTTCGTTCAAATGTGGAGATAGATGGCCTCATTTTTGGTAGTTTACCGACGAAGGATATATCTATAACCGTGGCTACAATCATACAAGTTTCATTACCATACCATACCAATTTTGTTCCACCTGCAAATTTATAACGACAAGCAAACCAAGATCGAAGTCTAATTCATCGGTGCTTTTAGAGGTCACTGGGACATGTAACACAAGCGTTGCAATAGTAAAACACCGTGAATATAATGGCCATGAACTTGTGACATATAATTATGAACTAGTAACACAAACGTATCAGAGGTAAAACACCACGCGGGAATGTAATGGTTATGAAATTATGACATATGGACGGGTGACACTCTTTTGTTATGGCAACGCAAATCTACTTCTCAAAAGACCATTCCGCTGATTTGCTAAAAATTCATATTCGCCAAGGAGTGGTGATGGGGGTGGGCTTACGCCCATCTAAGCCAGCCTAGAGGGTTGTCGCCTCAGCACCCCACCAGGGCCTAGGCGGCCCCTGCAACCAGACCTGGGTTTCAATCTCCTTAACCTTCGCCATACCCCGTGGGTAAAAAATCACCCACCCTTCCCTTCAAATGAGTGTATCTCGGTCAATTTTTAAGTCTCATTTTTGAAATTGCATGAATTTGTCAATAAAGGTTGTGACTATGTTGGGAAAAAAGATTGTCATTTTGTTTATGAACAACACAGTAAATAAACAACAAAAACAACATATAAACTTGAGTGTCACCTACGCATATAATGTTCACAGATGCACAGAATATAATGTTACAACAATCCAGGGAAATAAAAGTATGATTTATGGGAAGACACACCTACACAAATAGACAAAACAAATAATAATATTATACAGCGGAAAATAATGTACAGCTGCATAAACAAAGAGGTAATGTGCTTGACTCAGAGGAGCTGTTTCCGCTCCTGGGCTAAATACTCCGAGGTTGGGGGAGTGAGTGAGTTTTTAGGGCTTTAACGCCGCGTAAGCCACAAAGTCCCAGCAAGGGGCCATCCCCCTTGGATGACAGGATCACGTGTGTAACCGTTATCAATTGCCTCGCCACATGGGCAGACACACTCTGGCTTTCGAGGACGTTTACCAAGGAATGACGGTTGTTATGCCAGGAGCTTATCATGGCTGAAGATAAACCCCACATAACAATGAAAGCAATAACAACATTCTGAGTCGACATGACAAAACCTTCGCACAAAACTGGTGACTGAGTAAAAAGCTAGCACAACACAACTGCTGCAGCGCACCAATTTTAACATCAAACCGTACACATCAGCTACTAATGCCAAGCAAAATATACGCAGCTGGGAAACCACCACAGACGTAAAACATAAACTAGGGGCAATGGTAAGTGAGTGACTTTGCCGCACAAACAACAGACTGATTCGCGGCTAAATGTGCCTACACTACTTGAAGCAAAAACAACAACAAAAACAAAAAACCCAGGGGGGGGGGGGGGGTGTTAACGTTTCAGAAATGATACAAACTGGTTAAGGGGGCAGTATAAACCTAGGGCATGCAGGGAACGCTGCACCTTCATGCTAATTTATTGAACTCCCGATTACAAAAAAACAGAGAAAACAAATATCAATTAAAATCAGGTAAAACAAACGCAAATACTGAGCGCACATACAGCGAATTTTTTTTACTTATCTCCTAGGTCCAATTAAAAAAAGTTCGCAGCGTATGCCCAACATTACTTGTGGTGCACAGGTGGTGCAGGCGTGAGTGAGAATTTAAAACAGAAGAAAATTAATATAGATGACAGGGCCCAACTTAGAAATCAGAAAGATAACAGGAAGGATAGAAAGGCTAAGTTCGGGAGGTTTAAAAGAGAGATGGACAGGCGAATCCACCTAGCGGAGAGTCTAAGGGAGCAAAAGGACAGGTGCATAGACCGTCAGGCAGAAATAAGGAAGAGAAAAAGGCGTGGGCAAGCTCAGTCAAATCAGCACCGCCTCAAGAACTAGAACCACTGTGTTTTAGTACATGCAAGTGCCGACATGTGGTTTCCGGGGTGTTTGGTGACGTGACCATGGTCATAAGAACGCATCGCAGGACTCACTCCCTTCCACTGCATACAACCGCTGGTACGGGTAAAATAAATACGTCCAAACGCTCTGCAAGTTGAATTCAAATAAGGGTGACTAGTGGTTTTGCTTCGGAGATCCAGAGATTGCCTCTAGCAGTGCTTACACCTACTTTCCTGAGATGCAACGTGACCATTCCTACAGATAAAGGGACACACACACACACACACACACACACACACACACACACACACACACACACACACACACACACGTCCGCGCATGTAGTGTAGTATGAGGGCGCCGTCAGAACGGACAGTCTGTGGTTGCCGAGACACATGATACAAGTGCCGGACAAGTGGTTTCCGGGGTGTTTGGTGCCGTGACCATGATCATTAGAACGCATCGCAGGAGCCACTCCCTTCCACTGCATACAACCGCTGGTACGAGGGAAAGAAATACGCCCCAACACTCTACAGAGACTCAACAACCTGAATTTCAATAAGGGCGACTAGTGGTTTTGCTTCGGTCATCCCGAGATTGCCTCTAGCAGTGCTTACACATATTTCCCTGAGATAATAAGTGACCATTCCTACAGCTAACGGAAGGCTAAAGTGACACGCACACACACACGTACGCGCATGCGATGTAGTATGAGGGTGCCGTCAGGAGGACAGTCTATTGTTGCCGAGGCACTACTGACACGAGAGGGCTTCAGTGTTTGCATCTGCTTCCCCGAGATGGCAAGTGACCATTCCTACAGCTAATGAAAGGCTAAAGGGACACACACACACACACACACACACACACACACACACACACACACACACACACACGCGCGCGCGCGCGCGCTCGAGGAATAGCATGCAGTGTAGTATGCCGGAGGGCGCCGTCAGAAGATCAGTCTGTTGTTGCCGAGGCACATGCAAGTGCCCGACGTGCGGTTTATGATCATAAGAACGCATCGCCGGACTCGCTTCCGTCCACTGCATACGACCGCTGGTACGGGGGAAAAAACAATCCCAAACGCTCTACAATGACTCAAGTTGAATTCCAATAGGGGTGACTGGTGGTTTTGCTTCAGCCATCCCGAAATAGCTTCTAGTTCTACCAGTGCTTACACGTATTTCCCTGAGGTGCCAAGTGACCATTCCTATAAATGGAAGGCTAAAGGGGCACACACACACACACACACACACACACAGAGTGTAAAATGAAGGCACCGCGGGAAGGTCAGTCTAACACTGTAGTGTGATGAAACGTAATCCTACGCAGAGTAGTACCCACTTACTTCCCTGAAACCAGGGTCCGACCAGTATTGTCGTCAGGACATTATGAAGAAGAAAACAAAAAACAAAAAAAAAAACAAGCTTTAAACAAAGAACCCAGGGAACTAATCGCACGGCCTCAGCCACAACTGTGCTGAAACAGTTTTTGACCTTTGAGCAGAATGATGGGCACAGCGTAGTTAGAACCAGAAACACAATTTGTGGCATTTGAAAGATAACAATGGAGGCACCATCTACAATAATGGCAAGCGTAGGGGTCGAAGGCAGGGCACAATCCAGGCTCACTTTCGGGTGGGGGTGTTGAGTTCAGTTAACGTCCTTTTCCACCACGTAAGGGTGATATCAAAGACGGGGCAACGAGACAAAGGACAGCATAAATATTTGGCCCCAGCCAGGAACCCGAGCACTAGGACAGGCTCACTTAGGGAAAGAGAATGATGGGGACATAATAAACGTCATCGTATGTGTGTGTGTTGAGAGACGTAGGAAAGTTTTTGTTTTTTTGTTTTTTGGGGTTTTTTTCCCCCCTCTTTACTAACACCCGCCTCACACACTCCGAGTCCCTCACTTGGGACCATTAACAGAATCCGAGAGTCAAATCAGAATCAAACAGTCAAATTTTGTGAATATTTTGATTCTGTTATGCTGGTGATAGAGGAAAGGGGGGGGGGGGAGAGAGAAAACGCAAGGAGCCTGATGGGAAACATCTTTGGTTTTTGTTATTTGGGCTAAAGCCCACTAGACAGTCGGATTTCATTCATGTATAGGGTGCATTAAAAAATTATGGCAAGACTGAGCTAACAGTCAAGTTTTTCATGGGACCAAGTCTTTTAAAAAAATTAAAAAAAAATATGGAACGCTTCACGAATTTGCGTGTCATCCTTGCGCAGGGGCCATGCTAATCTTCTCTGTATCGTTCCAATTTTAGTATATGTACTGCGTGAACAGTACACTAGTTCATACCATAACAAACAAAATATACCCCTACCTTTTAATTCTCAAAATTAACCAGGTGTGTCAAATATTGTGAGTGTGATTCACCTTAATGTGGCAGTATCCTACTCATGCTGAACATTCTGGCCTAATACTGCCTCATTATCCCATAAAACGTAAAGTAACGTAGGTAAAACTGACGGCCCACAGCAAGTATGAAAAACAAACCCATTTAAACAACACGGGCGCAACTAACCCTATGAACCCTGTGCAACCCCATTTCCTGCGCCACTATGCTCACCCTCATACATGCCCGGATGTACCGTAAACACACAGCGGCCATCTTGAAATATAAACGCACAGCGGCCATCTTGAAAACTTGCTGCGCACATGGAGCTTCGCCTCCCAGTCCCAGAAGCTTGCAAGGACAATAGTGGCCCACAAACTTCACCTTGACAAGGACCAAACTGATTCATCTGGAAGTATTGTTAATAAATACCAAGCTCCCAGACAGCATGCATAACGCTTAACCGACTGCTTCTGCCATACTTGTGAAAGTGTTACCGCTGACGCGACAGCTGCCTGTGCTCCCTAGGCCTGGATCATTACAACTGGAAAAACAGTCTAGTATATATTTTATATAATGCAGAGTTAACATCGTGAAACCGACCAAACTATTACGAAGTTAATGTAATACGCACAAACATGGATCGGTGTTCACCAGTTATACTGGGCAACAGTATCGGCCCTGCACCCATTTCAAATTCGATCGATACAAGAGGTCATATCAGAAGTTACCTCCCCACCACAACACCTCTCTCGCTCTACCGGCCCACCACACAATAAGAGGGTTCCAGGCGTACATAGAAGCTATTAGGAACAGCCAAACTACCACATTATCCACTGCCGGGTGGACTAACTATAACTTAGTATAAGAAATACAGACCCTCAAGGAAAGTCTTACAGAGAACCCAAAATCATACCTCTGCCTGTTAAAAATCGTGCCTCTGACAAAAAGGTAAAACATGAAAGTTTGCAAAAATACCTGCTGTTCGAAAACAGGTTAGTTATTAAAGGCTTAACGCCGCGCAAATTAGTTAAGGCTTAACGCCGCGCAAGCAGCAAAGACTATTTCGCAGCTATACAGGGTCCCTTACTGCCAGATCCAATAAAACATAAAATATGTCCAGCTTAAAAACATGATGTAAATACATATTATGTTAAAAATTTGTTTGGCTTAAATGACAAGAACATATATATATATATACAAGATTAATTTCTTTAACAGCGGAAGACTCAAAGGATAAAGCTATATCAGACTATGCAGTAATGTCTATATTTTATAGAAGAGGTTGGACTCTATGAGGAAGCTGAAGATGCTGTCAGGGGGGGGACATCCCTGAACAACACCTTCAGTGAGTCCGCAGAACAGTGCTTGTCACGAATCTCAACAAGATCCGTGCATGAAATTAAAAAATGTGAAACAAAAATTGAGAAAATGGCTCATGGCACGGAATACAACAAGGGGGTCCTCCCCCTTCAACAGATGTGAATGTATAATGTGTGTATGCCCTATATGGAGCCTGCTAAGAACAATTTCCTCGCGCCAATTGGATCGACAACGAGAGACCGTATCACAGATATTTAGTTAGATACGTTTCAGTTTGTTCTCCGAGAGGGTATCCCATTGGGCCTGCCACTCCATTTGAACAAACTTGGAAACTGAAGGTTTAAAATCGGAATAGGCCATGCGCTCATCCTCCACAGGGCCATCGCAGGCAGCATTCGCAGCCCGGTCAGCACACCTGTTCCCTTGGGTGAGTGAGTTTTTGAGGCTTAACGCCGCGGAAGCCACAAAGACTAATTCGCGGCTAAGTTCCTTCGGATGCCCACATGATCTGAGATTTAACGCCGCGCAAGCTGAAAACAAACAAGAGATCAGATGCGAACTACAGTTCAACCTACCGTGCCTCTGAGGAGGATAGAGGGGGGTGGGGGGGGGGGGCCAAACTGACAGCAGACATTTGCCAAAATGGGATCAACTGAAAATTAGCCTACATAAACAGATCAACACTTTCCCTATAGCGAAACACAAAATAAACCACCCTCTAAACAACAAAGCCCTAAAGAAAAAAAAAATGGGAAGGGGGGTATGGAATTATAACACTATGAAAAGTAGCCGAGGTTACAAATATCATCAGGACCGATTCCTTTTGAGGGTGGGTGAGTGTTTGGGGGTTTCACGTCTTTTTCTAACCATCAGGGTGATACCCAAGTCGGGGCAATGAGAAGGCCTCACCCTAGATTCGAACTCGCCACCTGAACATTGAAAGTCCAATGCCCTTCCACTTGGCTATCCCAGGTTCCTGATCAGATCGAGCCTTTAGTTACAAGAACTGTAAATTTTGTCAAAATTCAACTGAGCAGACAAAGGAGTGAGTGAGTGAATTTTTAGGGCTTAAAGCCGCGCAAGCCACAAAGACTAATTCGCGGCTGAGTGTGCCTGCACTACATGAAAAAAACAAAAATGTAACGTTGGACAAAGGATGCAAACTGGTCTACGGGGCAATATAAGCCTAGGACATGCAGGAGACGCTGCACCTTCATGCTAATTTATCGAACTCCCGGTTACAAAAAAGCGTAGAAAACAAATGACAATTACAACTGGGTAAAACAAAGATAAATACTAAGCGCATATACAGCAAATATTGCAACTTATCATCTCCTAGGCGCAATAAACCAGGTCGCAGCATATGCCCAACATCACTTATTCCTAACCACTGGTAGTGCAGACGTGAGTGAGGGGTTAAAAAGAAGAAATATAGATGAAAGGGCTGAACATAGAAATCAGCTGAGAGAAGAGAGGGAGGACAGAGCGGCTAAATTCTTGAGGTCTGAGCAGACAAAGGAAAGGACACAAAATGCAGGCAGTATGAGACAAACCTTAGTGATGTTTTATCTCGGTATTGGGGATATTACTGATAGTTTAATTTGCAGGGGATAGCGCGAACGCAGTCCCCCTTACGAAAAAATTACGCACTCGAGTCATCTACATTTGAGATGATCGCAGGGGTCAACCTGCCCGTGTGGTGCAATGGACGGGCCTCGCCCTGGGAGGACCCCCTTGCTGATCAGGGTGCCTCCCGTGCCAGGTAAGTATGCTTACCAAAAGCACAGCACCTCAACCACACAAAAATTTACCAACTATTACATTGGTACACCCAAACTACATCAAAATACCTCTGTGTTTTAACATTTCTGTTATATTACACATAGAGTCAAGAAACACACCTTGTAGGAGCTCGCTAACTTAAATACAGTCATAAAACGAGCAACATTTTGTAACGAGCACAGCATGTTAAATTAAATAAAATCATTAATGAGTCCGAACTTATGTCCGGGCAACTAACTCTCTACTGGGCTACTGGAAGGGCACTCAGGACTGCTTGGTTATCGCCCCTTAGCAAGTTAGTCTAGTCAGGATAGTACGGTGGAAAACTTTTCTGGGGCCTATAGTGAAACGCGAAACTAGTGATCTGTTTGTGAACAACAAAGGATCGGGCATATGAGATGAAAGAATATAAAGTAAAAGGTTTGGTACCACTTTGAGAATGGCGTAGCTGGACAAAATTTATCGTTTTTATAACCAGTGTCGTTCGCAGACACGGCAAATTCTGCCTGCAGCCATGTTTTCAAGGGACCAGGCAGTAATAAGATACATCAGTGAGTGCAAATTTTCGTGTACTTTGACAGAGGCCAATACCCAATATTTTTCTCACCTAAAATATAGTAAATGAATACTTTTTACAAATGATCTATTATAATAACCAGGAGGACTCTCTCTCTCTCTCTCTACCTCCTGGTTGACACATACATAAAAGAGTCTGTGGTTTAAATGTGAAACTAGCTCCAAGATTTAAATGATAAACATATAAAAAGTCAATGCAAGTCCATATCATTCAGAGTGTCTATAATTTATGAAATGGGTTGAACTCTCAAGAAAATGAAGATGCTGTCATGGGGGGAGGGGGCGATAACTAAAAAGGACAGAAAAAAAATCTAACTATCCACAGACGTGACGCTGCAAACGACAGGCCTAAGAGATAACAGTAAAACTGGCTGGATACCGAGAATAGTTATACACAGGGCTTAACAAGTTAACGCCACTCAAGCAACGAAGACTATTTCGCGGCTTTCCAGAGTCCGTTACTGCCAGGTCCTTTAAAACAAAAATGTACACCTTAAAAACATGTTGTAAATAAATAATAAAAATTTGTACAGTTTGAATGAGAATCCGTACAAGATGTTTTCCCAGAGCTAAGATCTTGAAGATAAAACGTAATACATAGGCTGAATTATGGGGAGGGACTAAATTTTATAAATGGAGATTAGACTGCAGGGCTCCCTAAACTGTGCATCTGTGCGTAATTTACGCACTGAAGTAAAAATTTACGTCCTAAAAAAATTTCGAGGGGGTACGTTGAAGCATTATGAACGCGATCTGTGCTTAGCTTGACGCACTACCTCTGCACTACCGTGCGTACGCCTATAGGCTTGTGATCGAGTTAGTGTTCTCTCTTGCCACGGCCGCGTTCAGTTCGGTTCTGTTTTTGGTTCTGTTTAACGCGCGCAGGCGTTAACTGTCTACTGCTGCCGATCGGCGGCTACTACAGCCACTCGCGCGTAGTGAACGTGCCCCATCTTTTTCCGCTTCTGCGCTCGAAACTATGGACAAAAGATTTTTGAGTCAGTGCTCTTGTTACCGATCGGATTCGCTTTCTCTGTGACGAATCATGCCACCGAAAAAAGTGAAAGTTCAAAAGTTCGTCAGCAGAAAAGTGGTGGAGGGGCTCGAGCCCTCGCCCGGCAGCGGGTGCACTTCGGCGTCGCATAGAGAGCTACGACTGATTCAGACGTCGCATCAGAGTCGGCACAGAGCAGCAAAAAGTCAAGAGTTTCCAACTTTCAAAACTGAATTGTACCCACTTCATTTAATTATATGATTTGAAGTTGATAAAATCAAAGATCTTGGAAACATCCGAGGTCTTTGATAAAATTCAGTTTTGCACACACACACACACACACACACACACACACACACACACACACACACACATATGTTCAGCAGTATTTACTGAATTTATAATTCCATGCACTAAAAACTTGAGAAATGATTCTGACCCTTTAAAAATTGAAAGTGGAGGTACAAAGACCCCCTAAAATTTTGAACTGGGGGTCAGTGGACCCTTTAGGTCTGTAGCTTTTAGGGAGCCCTGCAGACTTTTTCAAAAAGCTAAAGATGCCGTCAGGACAGACATCCCTGAACAGCACCTTCAGCGAGTCGGCAGACTAATGTTCGGCAAGAATCTCGGCAAGATCCGTGCACGACTGAAATTTTAAAAAATGTGTCACTGTGAATGGCTCGTGACACGGAACACACCTAGGAGCTTCTTCCCCCTTCAACAAATGTGAATGAACGGGGTCCCGCTATACACATGACAGCAGGCTGAGAGGCAAACACACACACACATACACACACAGAGTAGGGATACCAAGGAAGAACATTTCGTATTACAGCGATCGTCAAATGTGTCAGGACCATGGTAGCCATTCGGGCTATTGCCCTGAACAAAACTGGTACTAGTGGTTGCCCGAAAAAAATTCTGGAAGCCGGAGTGGCTGCTAGGTTCTGATTCATCTCAGAATTCCTGCTCGCCATTCGGGCTACCGCTACCAGAGCTTTCACTCGCCCGACGGTAAATTTGGTAGCGAAAGCGAGCGGGCGAGTGCATTTGACAATCGCTGTATTATATATTTACAATAAATGAATAACTAAATAGTACTGGCACACTAACAAGGCAAGCTTTATGGAACAAACCTAACTGCGCCTTCAGTTACAAAACATCTCTTGCAGGAAGAATTATAAAATTTAATATTGTCGAAAAGCCAAAAGTATCTTAAAACACGACGAAACGATGATTTTACGCAGGATTTCAGGGAATGTTACCGATTAATTTTTCAGTTTGATTTGCAGGGGATAGCGCGAACGCAGTCCCCCTTACGAAAAAATTACGCACTCGAGTCATCTACATTTGAGATGATCGCAGGGGTCAACCCGCCCGTGTGGTGCAATGGACGGGCCTCGCCCTGGGAGGACCCCCTTGCTGATCAGGGTGCCTCCCGTGCCAGGTAAGTATGCTTACCAAAAGCACAGCACCTCAACCACTCAAAAATTTACCAACTATTACATTGGTACACCCAAACTACATCAAAATACCTCTGTGTTTTAACATTTCTGTTATATTACACATAGAGTCAAGAAACACACCTTGTAGGAGCTCGCTAACTTAAATACAGTCATGAGTCCGAAATTATGTCCGGGTAACTAACTCTCTACTGGGCTACTGGAAGGGCACTATGGATTGCTTGGTTATCGCCCTTAGCAAGTTAGTCTAGTCAGGATAGTATGGCGGAAAACTTTTCTGGGGCCTATAGTGAAACGCCAAACTAGTGATCTGTTTGTGAACAAGGGATCGGGCATACGAAAAGAAAAAAATTGAAGTAAAAGGTTTGGTACCATTTTGAGAATGGCGGAGGCTGGACAAATTTATCATTTTATATCCAGTGTCGTTCGCAGACGAAAATTCTGACTTCATGTTTTCAAGGGACCAGGCAGTAATAAGATACATCAGTGAGTGCAAATTTTCGTGTACTTTGACAGAGACCAATACCCGATATTTTTCTCACCTAAAATATAGAAAATGAATAGGTTTTACATATTAAAACGCTTCTATCAGATTATTAGTGATATAATGTGACAGGGTGAGTTTTTAGGGCTTTACGCTGCGCAAGCCACTAAAACTTATTCACCGCTAAGTGTGCCTGCACTACGTGAAAAAAGTGATGTTGGACAAATGACGCAAACTGGTATATGGGGTAGTGTAAACCTAGGACATGCAGGAGAAGCTGCACCTTCACGCTAATTTATTGAACTCCTATATTACTAGCAAGGAGGAATGGCCCCATCTCATAAAGTTGTTTCTCCAACTTTCATTTCATTTTATCTGCTTTGTTGCTGGTGGCTGTTTTCAGTAGTTGTTTTTTTTAAGTTGTTTCTCTATAGAAACAACATGATGGGATGGGGCAGATTTCCCTGCACCCAGCAGCAAGTTTCAGAGATAAAAAACAAGACTGTGACTTTCTCACAACACCTTTCACGCACACAGTGACGTAAGGAAATCTGCGTCATAGACACCTTACGTGCACACAATTCTGCTGCGTTCTATTTGGCGGGAGTTGTGCGACTGTGTGTGTGTGTGTGTGTGTGTGTGTGTGTGTGTGTGTGTGTGTGAGAGAGAGAGAGAGAGAGAGAGAGTGAGAGAGAGAGAGAGATGTAATTGTGGCTATGTCCTAGACCACCTCGTCGAAGAGCTTTTTACTTTGAGTAGAAATGGGAATTCAACTGCTCCAGAGGTAGGTTTCACGATTTTTCTCTTGCTGCATTTTTAGAAGAGTTATCGCCCATTTAAAAAAAAATCGGTCATGTAATGTATTTTGTCGAAAAAGTTGTTCAAATGCCTTCATTCTCTAGATTTCCAAAGTTCATCCAATTATACTGATTAGGTTCCGTAGCAATACTCTGACAGATATGTAAAAAAAAAAAAAATAATAAAAAAATTCTGAGGTAGGGGTGGTTGGGTGTAAGACCATCTATCCCTATGAAAACGACTCCTTCAAATTACTGATCATCCCGGCATTTTTGTCACGTGTAACAACTGCACATATGACAGGAACTACTGCACTGTTTTATCAGTGCGAGAAGCACTGACCCAAAGAGTTCCAATTTAGCAATTTTGTAGGAAGAATTCAAGGTATTCGGGGGGGGGGGGGGGGGAACCCCCACCGGCAATAACAGACAAAATAACTGAAATTTGGAGAAACAACTTTATGGGATGGGGCTATTCCTACTTGTCTTTCTCTCTTCAAGCGTGTAAGACCTACCAAAGACTCTAGGCCCGCTACGCTGTAGTGGATCTAGAATGTTGGGGGGGGGGGGGGGGAGATGACGTCAATTCCGTGAACTTCAACTAAACATTTGACGTCAGTTATTTCGGGCTCAACGCCGCGCAAGCAACAGAGCAACAGAGCAACAGAGACTATTCTCTGTAGAGTGAGTGAGTTTCTGAGGCTTAACCTTCCGGCTACGTCGTGGGTAAAAAGTTGCACACACATTGCTAAAATTGAACGTATCTCGGTCAATATTTATGTCACACCTTTGAAATTTCATGACTTTGTCAATAAATGGTTTGACTATGTTCATGCCAAAAATTGTGTTGTTTAACTTGTAATTAGCAGAGTAATTAAACAATAAATAAGAATAAGTTGTGAATTGCATGTATAAAAACCATGGGTAATTTGTTTCCCACGATGCAGGACTAGGAATAAGTTGAAATCTACCTTTCTAAAAACCATCGGTAATTTGTTTCCCACGACGTAGGACTAGGAATAAGTCGAAAATTACCTATGTAAAAACCATGGGTAAGTTGTTTCACACGATGTAGGACTAAGAAGTTTTTTTAGCGACGTAGCCGGAAGGTTAACGCCGCGCAAGCCACAAACACTAATTCGCGTATTCTCTATAGAGAAACAACTTACAAAGCGTAGAAAATTACATCTAGGTAAAACAAATACTAAGTGCATACATATATACAGCAAATACTGAAACTCATTACCTCCTAGGCGCGATTAACAAGTTCACAGGAGATGCCCAACAATCGTTACTTTCTATTCATGTGTTCGACAGCAGCATGTCGTTTCGGCTGGAAGGAGAAGTGTTTTATTTGTGGCAGGTTCCGTCTCCGTCAACATCAAAACCCCTCTGACCAAAGCTCGTCTTTCATCACGAGCATAACTGGAAAGGACAGAAAAAAATCTACCTATCGACAGACGTAGACCTGATGCTGCAGTCAAACGACAGGACCAAGAGATGATAGCAGGACCGTGACTGGCTGGATGCCGAGAAGAGTTAGTTATATATATATATAGGCTTTTCACGCCGCGCAAGCAAAGTAATTCGCGACTTTACAGAAACCCTTACTGCCAGGTCCTTTCAAACATAATGCGCAGCTTAAAACATAAATATTAAAAATCTGAGTAGTTTAAATAAGACTTCATACAAGATGTTTTCCCAGAGCTTGAGGATAAAACGCAACATAGGTTGAATTATGGGGAGGGACTAATTTTTATAAAGAGATGAGAATTTTCAAAATGCTGAAAATGCCGTCAGGGGGGACATCCCTGAACAGCATCTTCAGCGAGTCGCAGACTTTGGAACGAATCTCGGCGAGATCTGTGCACAAAATTAAAAAAATACTTCACCATGAAAGGCTCGTGACACGGAACACACAAAGGAGGTTCTTCCCCCTTCAAAAAATGTGAATGAGTAATGTGTGTGTGCCCTATGGAACCTGCTAAGGACTGTCTCCTCACGCCGATAAGACTGACAGCGAGGGAGTCTATCAAAGATGCTAGAAATGATACATGTTTCAGTTTGTTCTCCGGGAGAAATCCCATTGGGTCTGCCACTCCTTTTGAACGAACTTTGAGAGGTTTAAAATCACCACAGGCCATGCGCCCATGACGACCAGTGTTAAGTGTGAGGGTGGACTTGGAAGCAGAGCTGTAAACAATGCAACCATAGTCCAGTTTAGAACAGACAAGAGCTCGGTAGAGACGCAGCAGGACGCTACGGTCACCACCCCAATCTGTGTGACCCACAACCCGAAAGGACGTCCAGTGCCCTCATACATAATGCTTGCAGATTCTTTATATGGCTAACAAAATATGTGGTCAAAAATAAGACCAAGGAACTTTGCCTGCTGAGCAACTCTGACGGGAGAACCATCAGTGGAAAGACTGGGTTCAGGACAGACCCCACGGATTTTGGTGAACTTAGAGTGTATGCATACAGTTTTGAATAATGAAAACTTACAGCCATTCTCAGTGACCTACTTCTAGACACTGTTGACACAAAGCTGCAGATGCCTCTCTGCCCGATGAAGCGACTTGCCCTTAACACAAAGGGCGAAGTCGTATACGAACAGAGAAGCATATATGTGTCTTTCGTGACAGCTATTACTAATTGTTTTTACACTAAAAAGAACAGAGGACAGAATGCTGCCCTGGGGAACACCCATCTCCTGCTGCTGACAGTCTGATAAGATAGAACCAATGCAGACCGTCCAGTTAGAAATTGATCAATAAAAAAAAAATAGGTAAACAACTCTAGAGGCCTGTGTCATGCAAGGCCCTTCCATGTGGTATCACATGCCTTTCTGAGGTCGAAAAAGATGGCTACTGTATGTTGTTTATTTATAAAACCGTCCCGTATCAAGGACTCGAAGCGAACCAGATGGTCAAGGGTGCTCCGACCCTGCCTTAACCCGCACTGCAGGTCAGACAGTCCTGATTCAAGAACACAAACAAACAAGACGAGCTCTGACTAGCCGCTCCATGGTCTTACAGAGACAGCTAGTCAAAGTAATAGGTCGATAGTATCCCGGATCAGAACGATCCCTCCACGTTCAGGAATAAGGACCACCACCGCCTCAAGCCATGAGGGCGGAAAGACGCCAGTGGTCCAAATAATTATGATTGTAGATAGGACAGAAAGAGCTCCCTCAGGAAGACGAGTCAGAAGCTGATAGTGGACAGTGTCCAAAAGATGCCAAGAAGACCTGGTGGCTGTGACGCGAAGGTATCAAGGTGGTGGTGGGTGGGTGTTCAACGTCCTTTTCCACCACGTACGGGTGATATCAAAGACGGGGCAATGATGAAAAAGCCAGCACTAATATTTGGTCCCAGCCGGAATACGAACTCACAACCCGAGCATCAGAAGTCCAACGCTCTACCATTTGGCCACCCCGGCTCCCCCCCAAGGCATCACAGGAAACAGAAGTGTTTGGCTAATACATTGTGTCAGCCAGACAATACAAACCCAGAGAAGCAGACCAAGCTGCAATACAGACAGAAGAAGAACGCTCGCTGTGCAGGGTCGTCGACCAGTACAATCCCCTTATTGAAGACTAACGCCAAGTTTTCCTTCTTTAACTATTGCAAAAACCTGCAAGTAGTTTGAATGAATGCAGTGCACAGAAACTCAAATCAAAGCACACTGAAAGAAAAGCTAAAAAGTATGTGCACGAAAATACTCGCTTTATTCCGCAGAGAGGTCATTCCGACTTGGTTTGTTCGGCCTCAGTTACTGTTGGAGATGCACTGAGGGCCGCTCACAAATTTAAAAGAGGAGCCACTAATGCAAGCACTCCTATGCACTGTCAAAGGGAAGGGATGGGAGGGGAATGGGGGTCCTGTGAATGGTGACATACCCAAGGACTTAGATCTGTTAAGTGTTTCAACGGTAGGATGGTAGCCCCCCCCCCCCCCCCGACAAGCCCCCATCAGAAATATCGTTCGGTTGGTCAGCAATGTTGTTAAAGTAAAATCAACACCACCACTGTCACTGACATCACTCAGAATACCAGTAATGTTACCCATTTGGCAAACTGTAGCCCCCCCCCCCCCCCCCCCCCGCACGTCACCAAGGTTGCATTTGCAGGTACTTTACAAACACCACAAAACATAATGTGCAATCACATTAATCGTGTTGCAAATGTCACAACTCTCTCTAAGGTGCTGACTAACTGCACCAACAGTAACACCAGCAAGCAATATAACCGGTGTCCATTACAATCTCATCTTCACTTAAGTTGCATGTACTAACAACATCCCACAGAGTAGCAATTTCACTATGCCGTTTACATCACCACTAGGCCTAACAACATCGGCTACATGGCTCTACTTTTCAGTAACATCAAATGAGTGACCACCAATGTCAACACGTAAGCAGACTGTCTCCCCGACATTTGATAAGAACAGCATCACTAACACCAGAAACACCCTCAAACCGTTTACGTAACCGTTGACTTGACAACCAACGATACCAGTTTCGCCATTGTGACCACCATTCAAGTTGCATGTAAGAAGGGCAATGATCTGTTTGCCATTTTTGCTTGTCACAGTGTAATGGAAACTATCTTCAGTCAGCTTACTGTATGAACATTACCAAAAATATCATCCGTGTTGCCGACATTGTTCTGGGTAGCTGAGAAACGACAGTCACATCACTACTCACATTCTGGTGTTTTTTTCAGTCACGGCGTCCGACGAAAGTAAATCCAAAGCACACTCACTGTCCAGCAACACCGGCTTGCACGACTCACTGCACTGTATTAAACCTGTTTTTCGCTTTCCCCAAGCCCCGTTACAGTCAGAGTTGCACGTGCCTGTCGCCGGCAGTCACGATTGGCTGTCTCTTTACTCACGTGACGTAAACATCCTCGTGGCACGTGGGTTTGAGGGTCAGTACCTGTATATGCGTGGTTTCTGTGAGCATTGGTGCGTGCGTGAGGGTGTGGTGGCTGTGCCTTTTGAAGAGAGGAGCAGGGGGGTGGGGGAGGGAGGGACTGAGTGAGGATTTGTGATATATGTATATAACGAAAAATGCTGTTTTTACTTACCGTTTAATTAATTTAATCCAGCTTAATACCCTATCTTGTTTTACTTTTATTTTTATTTTCATTATAGGTAATATATTCTACAGCCGCAAAACAAATTGCCCTTTTGGGACAATAAAGATTTATTGAATTGAATTGAATTGAATTTGTCTTTGGGTCTACTGATTCACACAGAGTATGATGATACGCGCTAGACGTAGTTTAGCTGAGCGCTGCAGTACTAAAACAATACACTGACGAAAACTGAAGAAGAAGAGGGAAGCAACGAAGAACGGCCCCGTCCTACAAAGTTGTTTCTTCACGTTATTTTGTCTGCTTCAAGTTGTTGTTACCGTTGCCGGTTCTCCCCTCTCCAAGTCCTACCAATGACTCTAGATCCGCTACGACCTCGACCGATTAGCCACGTGATTGGGGTTGAGGGGGGGGGGGTGGTAACCACGGCCATATCTCGGCCGGCCCTCTCCAGGATGTGATTTCCCAGATCACTCATGCGTTACCCGAACTAGGGGTGGGGACTCAGGTGGGGACTCGGGGGGGGGGGGGGGGGGGAGGGATGACGTCAATTCCGTGAACTAAACATTTGACGTCAGCCTCTAGCACTGAGATCGCGTGAGGATACTTGTTCATGTCTTGTGATTTCCCTGTTGGCTTTGTGACTTCCCCGACTGAATTATTTTTCACATCAAATCTGGAATATCTAGAGGGCTGGTGAAATGTCGGATGCAGTGACGATACTTGCAGATTTTGTCTGTGAACTAAAATTTGACGTCAGCCTCGCACTGGTGGTCTGACAGATGATGCTTGTGCATGTCTTGTGATTTCCCTGTTCCTTTTGTGGCTTCCCTGACTGAATTATTTTTTACATAAAATCTGAAGATCTAGAGGGCTAGTGAAACGTGGACTAGAATACCTCGGATTGTACTTATGAAATCGCAAAATTGGAACTCTTTTGACCGGTGCTTCTCGCAGAAACTTGAAAAAGCTCTCTCTCTCTCTCTCTCTCTCAGACTGTATGACGACCTGCCTGAGGCTGCCGTCAAGTTTTTAGTTCACGGAACTGACGTTTCTCTCCCTCTCTCAGTCTCTCTCTCTCTCCCCTGCTCTGGTGGCTGCACGTGTACGCCTTCAAGTGTGTGTTCAGTTATGGGCTTTGAGCCTGCTGAATAAAAGATTGTCATTCTCTCTCTCTCTCTCTCCTCCCCCCCCACCCCACCCCCAGTCACGTGGCTAATCGGCCGAGGTCGTAGAGGATCTAGTGTCATTGGTAGGACTTGGAGAGGGGAGAACCGGCAACAATAACAAAACAGACAAAATAAAATGAAGTTTGGAGAAACACCTTTGTAGGACGGGGCCGTTCCTCCTTGTTTTCTTTGACCTCAGTTACATGCAGGTCCGGTACAAGCCCCCCCCCCCCCCCAACTTCTTTTCTTTTCTTTTTTGTTGGGCTGAACGTTCCTTCTTCATTGGGTTTTTTTTTCAATATATATTTATCACTACAGCATTTCTCTTTGTTTTCTGATTTTTCCAAGGACAAGCAGTCATTGTCAATATTAGGCCAAATAAAAAAAATAGTTGTGATTAGGGTAACATGATCCCAAAAAAAAATAAAAAAAATTAGGGTAGGCAGTCTGACATTTTTTTATTTTTTATTTTTTGTTGTTCTGGACATGGAGACTGAACCGGAACCATTTTATTCATAACACGTTACCCTAAACTCGACTTTTTATGCCTTGTGTTTTCAAATGATTTATTTTAACTTGCATTTTTCATGTATGAATCGATGACTGGTGTGCTGAATGTTCTTTTGTAATGGTAGTATGGCAACCCAAAAGAAAAAATTCCTTTGTCACTAGAATATTAATATTTAAAATTTCAGCTTGAAATAAACACTCAAAAGCCCAATTCAACCTCTTTCTTTATTTTCCTTTGATCTTTGCCATGTTATGTTCTTTTTCAACTTTTTCATTCTTCCCAGTCAAGTCATATTATTCAGAACAAGTTCTGTAGATTCTCTCTCTCTCTCTCTCTCAATAAGACATTAAAGATTCAGTCTGTAGCCATCTTACAATATATCTTCATGAACTGTCACACATATATTGTGGAAGGGCACTGATATGATTGCAGCAATGTGAAACACCCCGGTAAGACTACACACCACCTTTGAATTATTTCAACCAATATCCCTTGAAAGTTCTTGTTTGTTTTATTAAGGTTTCACAACAGCTTTTCAGTAATGTCCAAGATAGTTGTATGGGGAGAAGCAAAACAAAAGTTCTTGTTTGGTTCAATAAGTTTTCACAACTCTGCTCTTCAGTATTAAATGTCCAAGATAGTCATATGGGGAGAAGCAAGATGGTTGGTTGGTTGGTTAGCTGGGGTTTATCGTCCACGCCACAACGAGGTGATTGCAGACGGCCCTAAGGGGCTAGTTATGGGGGATGGGGATAGCTACCCTAACTGTACAGTCCAGCTGAACACTTTTCCAATCCAGTCAGACTGCCAGGTCGGCCACAGTTTATGTATCCTTGACTGTAATGGACAAGTTACACAAACAGATCCAGTTCACAGTCAGTGGAAGTGGGGCAACGTGAAAAGGCCTGTACAAATTTTGACCCTGTCGGGATTCGAACCCGGGACCTTTCGATCTCGAGTCCAACGCTCAAACCGTTGAGCCACCGACTCCCCCCTGAGAAGCAAGACACTACGATTCCCAAATTATATGTTTAGGATGGCTGAACAGTGGTAGCTGCAGTGTTTTGGTAAAAGGAGTCGCGTCCCTTGTTTCAAAAATAGCCCACTTGGGGTCCCCGAACGCTCAGGGGTACCGCGACTGCGACGGAACAGGCTGTCGGCCTTTTTTATTTTTTTTTTTTTAATACCCAGAAAAAAGTTAGGGTCGGGGGGGTCAGGATAGGGTCGGTCGGGTGACCCTAACCACAACTATATTTTTATTTGGCCGTACCTCACTTTGGATGAATCAAGGCACATAACTGCCCACACACGCGTGAAAAACCGATTTGTGATCTTAACAGGAGTTACCTCTCTTGGACCGCAAACCGACCACAGCAGGTTGTTCCTTTTCCGCGGTAAAGCTCAACATTGCCATTTTCTAAGAATCTACAAACAAACAGAGTAGGCGCTAAACTTGGCATGCTGATAGACAGCCATACGCCCTTACAAAACATATGTTGAATGAACTTGACTCAAGGTCAAGGTCAAGGCTGCCTTTTTGGACATTCTACATAAATTTGCATTTTCTCAGAGCCTAGAAATACCTGGGGCATCAAACTTTGCATGCTGATAGAAATTGATAACTCTGACAGTGAACCGTGATTGATCGGGAGAAAGTTCCAGTGACAAGGAGAGTGATGCTGAAGTCAGACAAGACATTATATGCAAACCACCCCTCAACTTTCAGAGGTTTGTGTCAAGGTGCCAGAAGGAGGAGGGCGTGTTCACATAACAGTGAATTTCACGAAAACAACTTTTCAATATTTCTCAAACTTAAACCTCGGAATTCTAAAACCAACACAAACAATATTTTCTTCATGTGTCCAATTTAAAAACAAAAAAATTGAATGGCTACTAGTTTTTTTAGATACTAGTAATCATGCAACACTAACCGCATGCTAGGGGAGCCGGGGTGGCCGAATGGTAGAGCGTTGGACTTCTAATGCTCAGGTCGTGAGTTCGTATCCCGGCTGGGGCCAAATATGTGTGCTGGCTTTTTCATCGTTGCACCATCTTTGATATCACCCGTATGCGGTGAAAAAGGACGTTAAACCCCCGAACACCTACCTACGCATGCTAACTAGCTAGGCCAAAAAGTGCCCAGTACAGGGGAAGCACTCAGCCCTGGAACCAGCAAGGCCTGAAAGGGTTAATAACATGTCAAACGATCACCATTTGGTAATAAGCAAAGCATGCCCAGGACATAATATCAGACTACTTCATTTAATTCAGCATGCTTTGCTTTGCGATGTTGTTAGGCCTAGTGGTGATGTAAACATGAAACTGCTACTCTGTGGGATGCTGTTAGTACATGCAACTTAAGTGATCACGAGATTGTAAGGGACACAGGTTACATTGCTTGCTGTCAGTGTTATTGTTGGTGTTGTTAGTCAGCACCTCAGTAGAGAGTTGTGACACTGGCAACACGATGAATGTAAATTTTATGCATATTATGGTTTTTGTGGTGCTTGTAATGGCAAGCAGCCAGCGTGATCATGTTAGTCCATGTAAAGGCAACCTGGGTGAGGGGGGTACAGTTAGCCAAATAGGGAACCTTACTGGTATTCTGAGTGATGTTGTCAGTGACGGTGGTGGTGTAAATTGTACTTTAACAACATTGGTTGGACCGAACAGTATTTCTGATAGGAGAAATAATAAATCCTTCTTCCAGTGTCACACATGGAAACTCAGGTACTGACAGTAACTTTTCAAGTCTTGCACTAAATGTGTGTGGAGTTCAATCAAATTTGTTATTCAAAGATTTTGTGGAGTATGTATCAAATTGAGATATGATATATTGTTTGTCTCTCAGTAAGTAAGCTCGACGAGACAGATACCATGGCAATACCACGATATATTGCGTTTTATAAAAACAGAATTAGACTTAAACGAAAGTCGGAGTTGTGGTCTTAAGTAAAACGTCTTGTTCGGTATGTAACGGTCTTTGAGGAAAAAAAATCTGTCTGGGAAAATCGATGCATTAAAGAAATATTGTTTATTAATATTAGTGCTCCTCTTTGGTCATTCCTAACTATCAACAATGTCAGAATCCCAGCAGACAGGCAGAAGTGTGTGCTGAAGGCAATACGAGCTACATGTAGTTACTCATCCAAACTGCCTGTCTTGTCTGACACACAAGTGATCCAGTACCATGCGCCCTAGGATGACCTAAAGCACTTTGTGCGTTGAATCACTGTGGGATCACAGCAGACCTGCACCAGAGTCCAAAACGCCATTGACATCCTGAAAGGTGAAGCTGGCATGGATGAAAACGGCATCCACCTGTTCAAGGATGACGAGGCCATAGACACTGTGTGGGATGAACAGCAGAAACACATGGCGTGCATTCGAGATCCACTAGGCATGAATATGTACACCATTGTCAAGTACATGCAGCGCAAGGGATTCGTGCTGCCACTTAATTACAGAACAGTGAGGGGCAGCAACAACTTTGAGCGATTCCACTCATTCCTGCCAAGTGTGATCCCAGGCCAACGATCTGCTGCAGTCCCATTCCAAGTCTACTTGTTGAGAGGCATTGCTCGGTGGAATTCAGATGGAGAATCCGCAGCAGTGAAAGGACAGAACTTGCAAAAACAAGTGTACTTGTCCCCTCTCATCAGCCGTCTCAATGACCCTTGCCAGAAGATGTTTGGAGAAGTAGAGGAGGTCAATTACTGCCCACCTGTTCCTGCTGGTGAAGAAATGGTTGGACTAGAGTTCCTGTTGAGTCAGTCTGATGAATCGTATGAACCCAATGACCATTACCAGAGCACCATTGAAAAGCTCCAGACAGAGGCTAACATTAATGAAGATGATGAGGCAGTGGATTGATTGGAGGGGTGGGTGTGTTAGTTATTTAGGGCTTAACGCCGCGCAAGCAACAAAGACTATTTTGCGGCTTTACAGAGTCCCTTACTGCCAGGTCCTTTAAAATATGAAACATGTCCAGCTTATGATGTATGTGTGTAGCTTAAACGAGTTAGTTAGTTAGTTAGTTAGTTAGGGCTTAACGCCGCGCAAGCAACAAAGGCTAATTCGCGGCTATGTAGCTTAAACGAGGTGATGACAAGGAGGAAAAGAATGATGATGGAAACATCAGTGATCAGGTCACAACCAAGTCTGAACTGCACCTCACAAACGCTGCAGTCACCCCTGACAGGGACAGGCCTGATGAATAGGGTCACCCGGTCGCCTGAGCCGACCAGAAAAAATCTCGGGCTACTAAAACTTACTGAAATGGTGGCCCTAAGGGCCACCTAAAATTTCTCTGAAAAACTGGAGAAAAAAAATTCTTTAACACCGGCAGCTAACTTTGCTCGCCGAGCACGATCGTCAGCGCAGCGTGTGATGACGCGATCGGACTTTCCCGGTTACACCGCCTTTCTCCGGCGTTAGAACGTTCTATCTCGCTATACACGGTTGATGATGCTTTCAAAATACGGCGGAGAAGCATCCGGGTATGAGGTTCATGTGCGCAAACGGACTTTCCAAAACCAGTGGAAAAACGGGCGACCCTGGCTCATCTTCGACGAGCAAAACAGTTCGCTGAAGTGCAGTGTGTGCCGTGAACACGAACGGGGGAGCGCGAGATCGTCCTTTGCCACTGAGCTTGGTTGCCAGACCTTGAAATGCAGTTTTCATGTTAATAATGTGCTGTAATATCATTATGACAGCCGGTCAGAAACACATGCTTTATTTCATCAAATAGCTCAACAATTAGTTCACACAAAGGACGAGATTGAGAAAATGCATTCACGGTCATTCACAGTAAGCAAATACACTTGTTACAGTATTTAACCACTACCTTCTGCTGGACTACATGCAGTATAGACCGGTTGTAAGAAACATCGGATGTAACAAAGTCCGTTTGTATGAAAGGTGCTGGGGGGGGGGGGGGGGGGGGGTCCTGGCAGCATCTACTCTTTGTTATTACTTAGAATTTTCCACTTGTAAGAAACACGGATGTATGAAAGTCCGTTTGAAAGGAAATCTCTGGTCCCGAGCAGCACCAATGGCCGGTTATAAGAAAATCGAAAGTAGGCCCAAGCTACCATGGGAGTGCGCTATCGCATGTTCGAGTTGCTCTCTGCTATATGTATAGAAGCTGCTAGATCTCTCTGCTAGTCGCGTTTTTTCTATTAACTAGAGAGGCAGAAGCCTCCATGGCTCCCTTGTGACACAGGTCAAGGTCATTCACAAGAGTATGTTTGTAAAGCTCTTATCACTATCCGTTATCATGCCAAGTAAAGTGTCTCTGGCGCTCTCAGTCCCTGGCAATATTACAATTTTCCCTGAAACAGTTTGTATGGCCTTGACCTTTGGTAAAGGTCATTCAAATGAGATCTCATCAATGTCTATCATCATGCCAAGTTCGATGCCTCTAGTATTTGTAGTTCCCGCGAAAACGGTAATGTTAAAATTCATAACAGACAGCTTTAATGACCCTGACCTTCAGTCAAGGTCATTCAGAAAGGTAGGTCTCAATGCTGTCTATCATCATGCCTCGTTTGTTGCCTCTACTGTTTGTTGTTTTGGACAAAATGCCAAGGTTAAAGTTTCCACAGAAATGCTTGCATGGCCTTGACTAAAGGTCACTGAACACAGGTATGTCTTTAAAGCTGCTGCCAATGTCAATCATCACACATAGTTTTAGGCCTCTGATCCTTCTAGATTCTGAGAAAATGCAAATTATGTATAATTTCCGAACAGACTGTTCATTTAAGATGGTATGTGTGCATAGGTCTTATCACTGTCTATCAGCATGCCAGGTTTGGCACCTCTGCTGTTTGTTGTTTCTGAGAAAATGCCAATGTTAAGGTTTCACAAAAATGATGTGTTTTGAAAGGTCTTGTGGTTGTCTATCAGCATGCCAAGTTTGGTGCCTCTGCTGTTTGTAGATTCTGAGAAAATGACAACATTAAAGTTTTCTGCACACACACACACACACACACACACACACACACACAGACAGACGACGGAGGGTTAATACATAGACTCCCATTGTTACACAAGGGAGCCAAAAAAAGAATCTGTCAATCCATCACTTTGCAAAATGGCACACAAAAGAAAACGGAGAGTGTTGACCTTAGCAGATCGCTTGAAAATGATCAAGGCACTGAGTGGAAGGCAATCCCAGCAAAGCATGCACCCAAATTGCGAATGAGTTTGATGTTCCACTGCCAACTCTCTCAAATATATTGAGAGAGAAGAATAAATACCTAAAGCAGGCTGCAAGTGGCGAATTAGTATCGACTATCAAGCGCGCCAGAGGCATCTGTCTACAAGTCTCTTTTGGGCTGGTTTACCTCATGCAGGTGGGCTTTTCTTATGAATTTTGATTTGTAGATCCAGATAGATTTAAAAATGTGTATGTTGATGCTGTCGCTACTGTAGGGGGCGGGGGGGGGGGGGGGGGGGGGGGGGGGATTATGGGCGTTCAAAATCGAGTGGGCTTGCAGAGAGAGATTGTGCAACGTAAGGGGTAGAGCTGTGAACCAGTTCAAAAATCCAAACCAGTTTTTTACCGGTTTTTTAACTTCAAACCGGTTTTTTAAACCGGTGTTTTTTTCCGGTTCAGTCATCACCAAAAGGTGTTTGAGGTCTGCAAAAATATTGGCGTTTTATGCGATGCATGTACATATGTGTGTGTGTTCAAGTGCATCAGCGATCAGGCTGCAGTAAACTGATTGATAGTCGTCAAAAATAAATCCTGGCTAAACAAACAAACACACAAAACGAACAAACAAGAAAAAAGAGGAGGAGGAGGATGAGAAGAAGAAGAAGAAGAAGAAGAAGGAGGAGAAGAAGAAAAAGAAGAAGAGGACGAAGAAAGAAAGAAGGAAGGAAAGAAAGCAAATCTAAAGTTTTGACCACTTTGCTGTATTTTCTTGAACAAAAACTTCTCAAACGCAACCTGACCATAATTCCCCCCAAAATATAAACTTACTTCAGCCCATAATTAATATTTTAAGTCCTCTGCTCCAGAGGGCTTGGGCCTAAATGTGAAATTAAAGTTTTTTTCTAAAATAAAAGTTCTTAATTTCCGTACTATGACCAAAACACCGGTTCGCGGCAACCCGAACCGGTTCAAATGGGAACCGGTTATAACCGGTAAACCGGTTAACCCCGGCAGCTCTAGTAAGGGGGTGTGGGTCACGGTAAGGGGAAGGGGGGATGTTGTAGGGGATATTGATGAGTGACTGAGGAACATAGCAAGTCAGACAGTAGAGGGAGAAGAGATAGGCAGGGAAGGAAAAGGGAGGGGGGGAGGGGGATGGAGAAGGGGTTGTTACTTGTATTTCACGATCAGGGGGTTTATGCGTGTCTATGACGTACAAATTTCATTAAAATCGAATGAATATATATGTTCCCTCTCCAAAGGGAATCAATTTCAAGTTCAAAATTCAAAGTGCTCTGCAAAAAACCGGGTTTAACCCATTCGCTACCACGATCCCATATATGGGATCGTACATGTAAACCTCAGCCGTATCCATCTTTGCCTTCCTCGCTACTGCGATTCCTCATTATCAATTCTAGGGAGGCCACAGAATATGCTGAAAGTCCTCTGAGACTTGTCTCTCTTAAAAGATCGTTTTAGGAGAAAGCCATTTGCAATACTAAGTGTTTTTTGCTTCAACCATGGAAACATCAAGAAGATAAGCAAACAACATTTTCCCTATTTACTTTTGTGATGTACTATAATAATGAAAAAGAAAGGCTATTATATCATCTAAAATTGTGTCTCTCAGTTTTTGGATACTGGGTTTTTTTGTTGTCTGACAGGTGCTAGAAGTTTGATCCCAAATATGGGATCGTGGTAGCGAGAGGGTAGGGGTTTTTACCACATACAGTCTACTTTGTTTATAACGTCGCCGGATATAACGTCACCCCGTTATAACATCACCCGAAGACCGGTCCTGGCCCAATTCCTTCTTTAAAAGACTATTTTAACCTCGGATATAATGTCACCAGATATAGCGTCACCCCGTTATAACGTCACTCATCCATGTCGGTTGTAACGTCATACCAATCCCCATGGCAGTTTGCACAATCATGGATTACAGCGGCTTCAACTGCGGCCTTCAGTTGCAAGTCATAGAACCTCACGCCGAATGTGCCCCTCACTCTCTCTACCCTACCCCCACCAACCTCTCCTCCCCCTTCACGCTTACGGAACCTGCTCTGGTTTTCCCCGCAATCTCTGCCCCATCGCACGTACATTTATCGGATGTGACATCACGGTTTGAAAAATGGCGACTGCTGCTAAGGATGCTGCGAAGAGAAAGTCTCTTTCATTGAAAGAAAAAATTGACGTCATCGAAAAGGCTGAGGATAACCCTGCCCTGTCCACGACATCTATAGGTGATTCTTTTGGCATCGCCCGGACGACAGTGGCATCCGTTCTCAAGAACAAATTAAAGTACAAGCAGTTGTTTTTCCAGAATGAAACTGATGTTTCCACGAAGCGAATTTTTGCTGGCAATTTGATGGCGGGGGGGGGGGGGGGGGGGGGGGGGTGATGACTGCGGTGTCATGAACTAAAATCGCTAGATCGATAGATCTGTGCCGCTCTTGTTTCATTGACAATATTTAGATCTAGAAATACAATATTTAGATCTAGATCTATTTAGATCTAGAAATAGAACCCGGTTCCTCCTGGGATACTTCCCTTCTCAACACAAAGGAATGAATCTCCACCTCCACCCCCTTCCCCCGTCCCGTCCCCCTCCCCTCTTCTTTCTCCATTTAGATCTAGGCGTACCACACCCCGTCTTTGTCTTTCTGTCCTGTACGTGCTGGGTGGTGCCATGTCTATTGCACCTCGTTATCTCCCCTGGCTCATTAACAGTGCCGCAATAAACACTACCACCTGTACTGCAATGACGCGACGGCCTACCTGTGAATCCCCCCCCCCCCCTCCATCACAATTCCCGCTCGGAGCAGTTCCCAGTCTTAGACTTGTTGAAGCCCCTTCCCCTCCACCCTCTCTCCGGATATAACGTCACCCGCACGTAAAAGTGACGTTATAACCGATAGCCGGATATAGCGTCACCACATATAACGTCGCTCAAAAACATTCCCCGATGGGTGACGTAATATCCGGAGTCGACTGTAGTAAGTATTGAAGTAAGGCATTCTGCTCCTCTCTGGTTTCTATATTATACAAATAATCATAGAAAGTTAGACATACTACGCATTATAGCAAGGCAAAGAACTGGACAATGACACTTTTTCCTTCTGCACGCGTCTTATTATCGCAATTTGCCACAAAATACAGTGTATCTGAAATGCTGTTACATTTACAGACACTTCAATGCACACGGGGTTTTGAGTATGTTGGAGGATATCACGTTTGACCAAGTGAACATTTATGTTGGATGACCTCCCGTCAATGAGGAGATGGATGAGGACAGTGGTGGTGAGGACCTCGAGGGTGGGGCACCAGCTAATCTCAACAGAAACCAGCTGCTGGCTGGGGCTGCTGTGGCCGTCCTGGCACAGGGCATACGCTCAACATATGGCTAAGATGAAGCTTCTGAAGACGTTTAAATATTCAAGAGACCCAGGATGATATCCAGATGAGGTCAGACTCGAAAAGGATTTTCTGGTCAAGCAAGAAGATGATGGGTGGAATTGATCTACTACTTACTACTACTAAGGCCCATGGCTCCAAGTGGAGCATAGGCCATCTCTGTTCTGGGCTACTCTTGCCACTCCAGTCCAGTTGATCCCCTGCTTGCATAGCTCTGCCGCAGTGTCCCACCTCCAGCTGTTGCGAGGCCGGCCTTTCTTCCTTTTCCCCTGCGGATTCCATGTCAGGGCTTGGCGTGTGGTGCTGGATTCTGAGAAAATGCAATGTAAATTTTCCTAACAGACTGTTTTAATGATCTTGACCTTGAGTCAAGGTCATTTAAGGTAGCATGTGTGCATACAGGGGTGCTAGCAACTCGGGACCTACAAATCTGAAACCACTTCAAGATGTTTTGCCAAATCTGAAAAGCCACAACTCAACAACAAGCCACAACAGCTTACCGCAGTCCTGAAACTGAATTGACCCTCAAAATCGGAATGCAAGGAATGCCGAAAAAATTGACAAGGCGGGGGGGGGGGGGGGGGGGGGGGGGGGGGGGGGGGGGGTGGGGGGGGGGCGGGGGCGGCAAGACAGCTTACCGCAGCAGTCCTGAAACTGAATTGGCCCTCAAAATCGGAATACAAGGAACGCTGAAAAAATTGACAAGCGGGGAGGGGGGGGGGGGGGGGGGGGGGGCAAGACAGCTTACCGCAAGCTCGGCACACGGCAAGCAAATCTAGCTACCGCAAACTACGTAGCCACCTGTACGCACCACCTCTTCCTTTTTCACGATTTGGCGGTTAAAAGTGTTTCTAGTTCAAGAGGAGGCCATTGCAACTTGTACTCCGCCAAAGACGGTCTCGAAATCGGAAATCCGATCTGAATCGGAAATCTGCCACCCTGCAAATCGGAATTCCCCCCCCCCCCCCCCCCCCCCCCCCCCCCCCCCCAAAACACGTACGATTTTCTGCCAAATCGGAAATCGGGATTCAGGTGAAATTTCAAATCGGAAATCCGATCTGAATCGGAACTCTGGCACCCCTGTGCATAGGTCTTATCACTGTCTATCAGCACGCCAGGTTTGGCGCCTCTGCTGTTTGTTGTTTCTGAGGAAATGCCAATGTTAATGTTTCACAAAAATAGCTTGTACGGCCTTGACCTTGACACAAGGCCACCGACTACATATATAGAAAAACATAGAGACCTTCGTCGGCCGATCTTCGTCGTCGGCGTTTGACGTCACACACGTGCGCCCGTACACACGCCGACGCGGGATGCATTTGGAACATAGCAATCGTTCGGTGTTCGTCCAGTTCGCGCGCAGAATGCTCTCCCCTTTTCCCCCACGACTGATATCCCTTGACGATCACGAAACTTCAGGTATGCGCTTTTTCTTATGAATTTTAGAAATTTTAAAAATGTTTGTACATGTCAGCTTAGCGTGCTTGCTTTTTTTTTTAAAATTTAATGGTAAAGAAATTGTTTCATGTGGAACGTGAGAAACCAAGCCAACCGGGCAAAACTATTGATTAACCAGAATGGTTTGCAGTGTCGTCTGCTATGGTTTGCAGTGTCGTCTGCTATGGTTTGCAGTGTCGTCTGCTATGGTTTGCAGTGTCGTCTGCTACGAGTAGCCGTTTCAGCCTGTAGTACTATGATTAATGAATCATTCCAAATAGTGACTGACAAGAGTCAATAATATGTCACCGGTATGTATGTGTTTTCATCCCTGCGGATCTAAAAGATATGAGGTAGCCTGCTTTTATACATGTTTGTAATGCAGATGATATCCAGTACAAATCCTCAGCTAAAAACTCACTCACCCAGTACAAATTCGTCCCTTGTGTTTTGTTTTCAGACACCATGGATGCCGCTCAGTTTGATTCAGCTCCTGGTCAGCCGTACGCCCCTTCTATGGATCATGACCTCATAGATGAGGTCGCACTATACAATCCGTTTAGAAGGGGGAACAGCTGGCCAGGGCTGAAAAAAAAAAAACTGGAAATGCATCCAAGTCTATCAGCGAGGGCCGCAAAGAGCCTACGTGACAGGACCCTTTTACTGATGGACCGGAGACGGCACAGATCCGTGCAAAGGACAGGGCGTAAGTAGGACATCTCTTATGGCAGCCAAGTTTTCTGTTTCTGCATGCTACAATATTAGAACTTACAACACGTCATGCTTCTGCAGCTTGTGCTGTTTGCAGTGCTGCACAAAGACTGTCAAGGTTGATTTGTTTTTCAGTTTAAAGACCAAACGATGTTATAACCAAATCTGAAGCATGTATACATGCACCATAACTGCAGATTTTTTACATTTTCTTGATCAACAGTTTCACATAAAATATTAAATTCAAGAATGATAACCATAGGAATTTTAGGTGATTACTGCACATTAGGTACTTTAATTTGTTTACCTTTAACCTGCAGTAGGCATCTGCTGGCCATGGTTTTTGCACAGCCCATAGTTTAAGAGTTTTATGTACACTGAATGTGACAAATATGAACATTTGTTTTTCCAGATCAGGTATTGATGTGCCGCCCCCGAACAGCTTTGAAACTGCTATTGATGAAGCGATACTTTTGAAGCAAGAGGCGGAAAAAGAAGAGCGACCCAAGTTCAAGACTTTGCAGGCCGACACAAAAGTGGTTCCAGCAGCAGAGGCAGTTGAGCGAGGTGAGGAGCCAGCAGATACATCAGGTGCAGGTGAGGGGTACTATTTAATGTACTGAGTACTTAGAGCCTTCTTTTCAACAAGTCAGGATTAACCCAGTAATAATGTCCATGGACCCAAGCTGGCCATGCTATAACCAGCAATTCCTGCGATGCTGGGCATGAAGGAGTTAACAGTGGCACCAGTGGTGGCAGGCAGCTAGCTCTGTGGCTGTCTTTCATTCTATGAGTTAGCCTGATAATACTTTTTAATAGTACTGAAAACGTTTCTATGTTTCCCCCTGAGACCATGGGTTTCAAAGGGTTAGCTTTCACCGCTGGAACCCACCGTGGCCTAAGTTTTCACCATGGGCCATAGGAGGTTCTGGTATTGAAAGTGTTCAGGCTTACTAACTATTGAACATGACTGTGGCAGTTACCAACATTAATTCTTAATGTTGTTATGGGGATTTCATTCATTTTGTATTGGTACATAAAATCATGAAAGGTTAATAAACAAAACACCAAAAGAACTACATGTAGTTCTTGACTTGCTATTCACAAGGGGCACAGGAGCCTCTAGGATTTACAGAGTTCACCCCTTGACTGCTGCATGTTCCTTTGGTCCATGCTTTCAGCATGGACCAAACGAGTGTCCAGAAATCAAGAGGTTAAACTTGAGAGCCTCCCGTGGCTCCTGCTATTCATACAAGCCACAGGAAGCTTTCAAGTTGAGCTCAACACTTGGAACTAGTCCGACATGTGAAAAAGCAGTGTGTCACCAAGTGTATTGCCTTTTCACATACGTTTGTTTTAGACCTTGATTTGAAATCTAGTATTTATTGTGCACTTTGCCTGTGCAGGGGCAGAATCATCAACAGCGATCAAACGTAAAAGACCAGACTTTGTTCAGCTGATAAAGCTGAAATTGGAACAGGAGGAGAGAGCTCGGAAGCACTGAGGACAAAGAAGAGAGAGAGGAGGCAGAGCAACTTAGGAAGAGAGAGATGGAAGCCAAGGCACAAGCTGAAGCCGAAAGGCAGAGGGCAGAGCTGAGAGCACAGGAGGCACAGCAGCAGTTCATGATAGCACAAGCTGAAGAGGATAGAAAACTAAAAAGAGAAGAGCTAGAGCTCAGGAAGAGGGAGCTAGCTCTAAGAGAAAGAAAAGAAGCTGCTGAATCTGAAGAGAGGAAGCTGCTGTTTGAGCTGTTGAAAGACAAGTTTACTAAACAGTGAGCTTCCAGTGTCTGCGACATTGAGTTTTTGATGGTTGGTGGGATATTATTCCAAAGGGAAGAACCAGAAAATGCTAGGCTTGTTTTATATCAATTCTGGGACGTCGTACTTTTAAATTCAGTCTAGAGGTTGCACAATGAGACAGAGGGTGAGAAAACATGTCGCAGAGAGAGAGAGAGAGAGAGTATTAACTTGTACACTGTTTCACTTTTGACTTCTGTTAAGTTGCAGTCTTTCAAATATTGCAAGAGAATAAGCAGCACATGTAATATTATCATCACTATTACCGTGACTATTATTGTTATAATTCAGACTTTTTTCCTCTTTCTAAAAAGTGTTTCTTTCCTCATCTCAGTATACATCATTTTCTTGTATTTTTGGGCAATTTGCTAGCCCTGCATTCTAGTATAGTCTGCATTTCAGCTGTAAATTTTTAAATTTTTTTCATGTGAAGAATTGAATTTCATCTTGTTTCTTCCCACCATGCAGTCGCTACACTACAGATACAGTGTACATGTATGCGATCAGCCACACCCCTCCCCACTCTGTCTCTCCTGTACCAAGCGGAATCTCAACGCCTGTGATCAGTGAGTAGTAGCCTGCCGGAATCGTATTCACCCCCCCCCCCCCCTTCCAAACACATACACAAACACACCCCTTTACCGGTAATGTGACACATCGGCGCCGATTCTCCAATTCCGCCGATAAACGAATCTGACAGGAAAGTAACGAAGATGCCATCACCTATCCCCCTCCAACGTACCCCTCATCCCGGGACGCCTGCTACTTGTGCAAGTACCATCCCCGCCCCCCTCTCCCGGCCTATGTGAGAGTGATGGTCGGAAGTCGGAGAAGGGAGGCATTGACAATGCCCGCGCTCGTGTTTACATCTGTGATGTATCTCGCCCTGTGAAATCCCTGTGGCTACCCCCCCCCCCCCCCGACACGTTGACATCTTAGTGACTACATCCGTACCCCCCCCCCCCCTCCACCAGCGATCTGTCTGTCTGGTGCCAAAACTCATGGATGCCACGTGCGCACTATCTCGCCACTACGGATGTCCTAAACGTTCGGCGTGCAGGGACAGGGCAATGGCGCTTGTTCTCCGCCCATACAGCGACTCTTACCACACTACGACACTGAATGAAAAATACAAAAACATAAACAAAACAACTGTTGTTTTGTTGTTTATGTGGGTTTATTATGTGTGTCTGAATACGTTTAAGTGTATCGCACGGGCTTTCTTATTTGATTCAGTGTAGCTTACGTGTATACCTATCTCCACAAAATAATAAAACTTTATTATTTATATACAAAACTTGTTTCCTGGCGGGAGTGGCACAAATGCATGCGAATGGTCATGTGAACTTGTACCTTGCCCAGAGAAAAAAAAAATGTGGCGCGTTTTCAATGGATACGAGCTGTAACTTGTACACTCTGCTTACCGGTGATTTGTGCCTGACGCCCCATATAATTAGGTCACTGACAGCCCTGGGGCGATTTTGTCAACCTTCGCAACTTTCACCAGCCGTCTAAAGTACTGGAATAGGTGTGTGCTTAAAATGCTCCTATTACTATTATCATTATTATTATGACTCGTATTATTATTACTGCGCCGCGAAACGAGAATAAAAGTCACTGTTTCTGTGTGGGTAGTGAACAGCCAAAGCCGGCTAAAGAAAGCCACTTTCAAACAAATCTGGAATAAACAATATCACTACCTTCAAAGCCGGGAAATTTATTTCTTTTAATCTGGCCCTTGTTTTCCTTCAGTCTGCGTTTGTTCACTCGATCCGCGTATTTCTTCCATTTATATTATCAGATTTTTTTTATTTTTTTTTAAATCGTTTGAGGCTGCCAACACTACTTTTTCAGTCGTGGAAATCAGGGAAGGACTCTAGTGAAGAAGGGGGAGGGGATGTCCGCCTGTTTCTCGCATAACTTGAATTAGAAATGACACCCCCCCCCCCCCCATTCCCACACACAACAATACCGGATAACAGAGGCATGACAAAGAGAAGAGACCGAGACATATCAGCGTACGTGCCACACGCGCACACACACACACACACCGGCGGCACTGACACAGAGAGTTCACTGCCGCCCTTTTAGCTAGTAACTGCTTACAAGTGAACAAGTGAACAAGTGAAAAGGAATAATGACATACAAACAAATGACCTGCGACATTTGTCCTTGCCATAAATGATATTAGTCTGCAAAATTGACCGGATCTGTGCTACTCATGTCAGTGCTAGAACCGCGGCGGCCATGAAAGCCGCGCGAAACTGTCTCATGCTGTTCTGTACTTTCGAAACGCACGCAAGACGGCCAGCCAATGCTGATCGAGAGAGGTGCTTTCGACTCTACTACTGCTGCGGGCGCGACTCAATGCACCAGTGATTATATTCTGATTAGATTGTACTTACTACCAGGTCCGGTCGCCATTGCAAAAGTCGAGTCAATCCAAGGTGACACTGATAAGTAGGCCCTACTCCCAATGAACGGTCAGCCTCTGAAGTCCTGCTTGTCCGGGAAACTTGCACATAATCCATCGTCAATATACACAGAATCTAAACCAATGAAGATACTGACATTTGAAGAACTTGCATAAGCTGTTTCCATGTTCGCAAACTGAATCCACTGCACGTTTTTTTCCACAGTTTTGAAGAAAACCGGTTTTGCACTCTCCAACCAGACGACAGCAGAAAACACTTCTGCACTAGGCCTAGGGTAACTCGTGGACCAATCAAAAGTGTCCCTTTGAGCGCGTCTGCGCGTTGCTCAGCCGTAGGTCAGCAAAATTGCGTGCATCAACGGCCAACAAGGCGGCGAAGACAAACGCACTTGGCACCAAGTTCAGCAAAACGCTGATGCTGCTGACACGCAGCGCTGTCCCTGATGCTCATCTGCATCCCTGTACCGGGTCCGCGCTTCTCTTGGAGCGGTACAGAGCTGTGCTGAGCACCGCTGATCTCAAGTTCAGTCCCCGAGACTGGCGGTGTAGGCCCCTAGTGTCAGTTTATTTCAAACGGTGGTCAGAGCGTCATCACTGACACACTGTATCAGTTTGATGGCAACAGTTGTGACGTAAGCGGGCACAAACTGCCGACGCCGTTCGGGTCCGCTCTTTGCGGCTGTACGGAGTGCCAGAAACCCGGGCCACTGGTATCATTACAGTATTGACTTTACACCACTCGCCAGTGCAAACTTTCAGTGAGTTAACTATGAGTGCTTTACGTTCGAAAGAATAGTAATGAAACAGAGCGAAAGTGCGAGTTATGACTTTCCGTAACCCACTCAGTGGTTTACGAGTTCACAAAAACACACTCCAGTTACGCCATCAATCAGAAAGTGCGTCATTTCAAACTGTGACATTTGGAACTCATACTGACGTCACGGCCGGTGCAGTTATTTTGCTCATCTTTGAGGGTGAAATTTTATTTTCCTTGGATCACGTAAACAAGATGGCCACCAGCCCAATATGTTGTTTCCATTCAATGACCTGCTGTAGTCACAGTCGTAGTCGTTGTGTCATGTATGCAGCCCGCGCGCACACGCCGGAACGCAAGCTCTCTGACATCAAGCATGCTGACATAAAGAAAGTACTGAAAACCCTTATCGTGCCTCTATGCACTTGCAAAAACCCAAACACATGAGGTCGTGTGAGCTCGCCTAGCTGGTTGACGTCACAACTTGTTGGCGTATGCGAGGTTCTACATGGGTGAATGAATTCTTGTAATAAAGTCGTTCCCCTTTGACAGAGTTACTTCCCGCAGACCTGACTGACAGACGATTGCTTACTGGTATCGGAGAAGAGACCCTCTCTCTCTCTCTCTCGCCTTAGACGCGCGCTTGCCCGCGGACGCACGCACCCCCCCCCTCCCCCTACACACACACACACACACATTATGCAAAGACCTTGGAATCAGAAAGACGCGTCACTCCTGCCCTCGTAAGAGAGACATATAGCGGGACAACGCGAAGAGTTGTCTGCCCGCATTAGCGCGCATCCTAGATCTGGCCCCTATAGTGACAGCATGGCGGAAAGTGGAAAGCGATCACAAAAGCATGCAATTGTGTTCTGCGCCGAATTGTTCAAATAACAGACAAATATAAACGGGGAAATACTTCTTTTGGTATTCTTGTTGAAAAACAAACATTTTTTTTTTCGCTTTCTTGTCAAAAAAAAAAAAAAAAAAAAAAGACCTCAAGTGGTACGTGTGCATGCAGTGTAAACTAACAGTAAACACACGCGGCTGACGCAGATACAGCGTAATTTTTTTCCCTGACAACTTTACAAATCACGGTGACTTAAATTGTGCTAGCGTCTACCTGCATCTAAATTCAGAACACACACACAGAACAAAATCATCCGGCTGAACTTCATTCTAACCATTGTAAAACCATATCACAACATAGAATCTGCTGGATCGTCGGTCGCAGATATGATTAATGCTGAGTTAGCAGGAAGTATTCAGCGGATGCGTCCATCTTTGGATCTCTCGCACATTCGATCTTTCTGTGTTCCGTACTAGTTTTACTTGAACACATCGAACGAAATGCACTGCGTAGCCTACGTACAGCAGTGAAAGCCAAACTAGATCTTTCGTTCGTCCTCCGGAACTTTGAGAGTACTTATGTTTTCCATAGGCCTAAAACACATGCGAAATATATGGGGGGAGACCACCTGTCAGTCGCTGACATCTTCGTTTTTGTTTATTTTCTTAAAATGTTTTACGGCGGCTAGTGTAGGGTTGGGTCAAACAACTGCGTAGATCTGCTGGATGCGCGCTACAACTCTTACGCGTTGTCCCTCAAAGGGAGGTAAGTGAACTATCTTTATGTTTCCAAGATCTTTGCATTATGCTTCTGAATGTGAGTCAGTGGCAAAAACGAAACCCACTGAAATTCCCGCTTTCCACATGTCAAGTTGTAGAGACTCTTGCGAAAAGATACTGCATTTCGATGCAAAATAATTTCTAGACCATCCCAGAACATGCTGGTGCAGTAACGTCAGTAGATTACGTCACCTTGGAGAGATTTCGAGCCTTCCAGTAAGTTGAGGAATGTTCTAGATCTTACCTGTTCAGTTCGTAAGCAGCCCTGCACAGCGTTCTGGATTCTTCTTCTTTCATGAATTTGTTCTCCGCGCATATTCTGTTCATAAAGTATTGGAGTTGTAGTCTGTTGTATCCCGTATCATCTCTGCGAGTGCACGATGATGGCGACATAGCATAAGTAAAATACAACACCACGTCTCCAAACAGAGGAATTCCGAAAGAAAGTGGCGAGACACCCCCAAGAAAAAACAGCATCACGTCAATCAAACATGACGCACTTACTTTACGTCAGTGCGCGTGCGTCTCTTCTTCGATGTTTGTGAGGCGTGTGGCTTGCAGAGGAAATGTGCTGTGAGTACAAATTTTCGAGTCAACTGACGATAACGGCTGCAGTGAATTTTTCTAATTTTTTGGTATATTTTTTATGGCACCCCAGGCTCATTATCTATGTATAGTAGGAGCGATTTTGAGATCTAAAGTGTGTTCACCAGCACTTTCATCATGCACGGCTTACGCCAAAAGTATAAAAGCGACAACCTCCAATATTCACTTAGTTGAGAGTCCGTATTCATGCTATCTATGTCCAAAAAATGGAGTGGTTTAGGTAAATATTACGCCTTTAAACGCCAGAAAGCCACTTTTTCTGAAAAGGGCGATAACTCGCAAATCATGTGTGCAATCGTATCTGGATCGGGCCTTCTATTCAACAATCTTGATTCATTTAGAAACCCCAAATTTGAAATCGATCGGTTCAGTATTTTTGGAGAAATAGGCATCTGAACTGGGTTCACATGCAATGTCAATTCAGGCTCGGTTTACATGAAAACTATAAGAGCGACCATTTTCTAGTAGTGAATCAATTCAGAGTCCGTATTCAAGCTATCTACTGCCAAAAAATTGAGTGATTTAAATAAATATTACGCCTGTACACGAAAGACAACCAACTTGTCTCAAAAGGGCGATAACTCCCAAATCACGTAAGCAATCATCACACGCTTGAATCGTCTAATGTAACATTTTGATATATTTGGATACCCCAAATTTGAAGCCATTCGGTTGAGTATTTTCGAAGAAACGGGCCCGGACACAATTCACACACACACACACACACACACACACACACACACACACACACACACACACACACACACACACACACACACACACGCACATCCACACAGACGGCACTCACTGAGGAGGAGAAGTGCGTTCGGAACACCATACGCGTCAGCATCGATGACGCAAGTTTTCTTACGTCATTGTCAGAGTTACACTTGCAAAATCGTCTCTGCGGGAGATCGGCAGTGACGTGCGTTTGTACCACAGATGCTTGCCTATGAACGTGGAAATTTTAGCCCGTCCTATTATGTTGTTTCCATTACTATGGAAACAACATAAAAATGATCGCACAGAACATTCCGGCTCTGCGAAGTATTTTCGAGTGCACTTCAGTTTCAATGTCAGTACATGAGAACATGTTTTGAACTGAATGATATTCTGCTTGACATCAAGCAACTTCAATTGCCATATACCGGCATCAGTTCCTCGGCACAAGTCAGTGCGCAGAATTTTGAGGGGATACAAAAGTCACTAGTCACCCTACTAGAAAAATAAAATGAAGCAGAAAATGTATGCGACAAGAGCAGTAAGCTTAGAGGTAAGAGTCTGAATGCTCGTGATATAAACAGCTTACATGATTGGTTCCGAGTCTCGTGGTTTACTCTATTTACCAGTACAGTACTGTCAGTCTCGTCAGTTCCACTGAGTCCAGTCAGTCGCCGGGCCGGTACCGCGGCCGCGGCGGATGCATGCCGGACATAACGATGATCGGACCGTCAAAAGCGGCGCTGGGAACTACATCAGTGTCAGCAGCTTATAGTCTAAGAGAAGATCGCTAAAATACATCGCCTGTGTAATCTAATTGCTTCGAGTTAAAATTTATATTGCCTATTTTCACAGTGGCGATACTGCGTCCGAGTCACAACACTGCGGCGATTAGGGTGCCGGAGGGAGCCGCAAAAATACCGATAGTTGGCTCAAAAACGGACAAATTACTCTACGAAAGGGACAACGTTGTGACTTTGAATGAATGAGCGTTCCTTTCGGAGAAACTCACGCGAGTCCCTTATGAACCAAACGGCGTGTGCATACCGCCTACAGTCGCCATGAACTTGACCGGAAAACGGACCTTTGCTCAGTATAGAATTTGAAAATGACGACAGAACTGAATCCACGCTAAACGCCTCAGCTTGCAAACAGCGAACCTAAACTTCTATTGCAGAAAAGAGCTTGTGTCCGTTAATTACAAATCAAGCCGCGCTGGCATGCCTATGAAGGCTTGTGTTGTCTCAGACTTCCGCCTTTCTTTCCCTGCCCGCCTTGGGACATTATGCTGTGCTGACTGCTGTGTGGACAGTAGTGTGGTAGGTGGCGACTGATGAAGTGAGCATAGCGCGTGCACTCAATTAACAACCCACAAAACAATGTCCTTATTGAAGAAAGGGCAGTTTTGACGCATCAGTACACAGTTCATGTCAGTTCGGCCGGTCTGAAACTGAGTTTTGAACTGTGTAATCAGATTCAACTATTTGCCACATATTTCACGTAAATCCTTTTACCAGCCACCCGGATTCTCCTCACTAGATATTATCTCTGCTTCCAGTGGGACAAAATGAGTGCACGTCCTTAAAACACATGCACGGTATAATTCATCAGAAGATATACAGTCGCACTCGTCTAAGCGAAACACGCTTAAGCAAAAACTCGGATAACAGAAACCAAAACCAATTCCCCGCCAGACCCCCCTCTTTGTAAGACTATTTCTAATTCGGATAAGCCAAACTCCGGCAAAAAAATAGCTAACTCAAACACGGATATCCCAAACGTGATTTTGACAGATAAGCCGAACTCTAAACACTGTCGGAGAGACTTTTTAATTTTTGCTTGAAAAACACGTCGGGAAGATAAATTATGAACATATTTCGTCACGGCTATAATTATCCTACAGAAACGAACACGTCACCTGTTTTTCATTATGCGGGAAACTTATGACGCGTGCCACATGTTTTGCAGGCGCCATTGTTTGGACAGAACGAGTGGTAGATCTAAGTGGTGGGTTCAGGGTTAGAGATGGGATGACCGAGGGAGGGACACAGGGGAGGGGCAGGTCGAAAGGTAACCTTGGGAGATTTGCGATGGGCGTGGTTTATGGGCTAGTCGAAAGGATGTGAGCTCGGGCTTAGATTTGTGCGTGCACGATTGTTTCTTTTGGCGTGTGTAGGGGAGGGAGTGTGTAACATGCAGTCTCTGTGACGTCGCTAACTGCAGACTGTCGCTAACTGCAGAAAGTTGTAGGCGCATGTGGGATATAAGGAGCACTCCCCGCACTCCTGACCTCGAGTGCGCGCGAGGTACAGGCGCGTGATTTGCAAGAATTGCGTGCACGTTTGCGTATCATGTGCTCTTCTTTTGTGCAGCGTTGTACTCAGTCACTTTGACAACCCTACGCCTACAAATTCGACTTTAGATGATTGAATAAAAGTCCATGAGAATGTATTGAGAACTTGTGATGTTTTTAGTGGAAAGTACTGTAATAAAAATAACTGAAATCGGCCACGAGGGACTGTATGCCTAATGCCATTTAACATTATGACTTCCACTTACAAAATGTCATCATTTTACCATAAGTACTCATTTTTTCCGCCTTGTTTCCATCCGACACAGCAGTGCTCAAAGTGACTGAGTACAACGCTGCACCGGAAAAGAAGAGCACATGATACGCAAACGTGCACGCCATTCTTGCAAATCACGCGCCTGTACCTCGCGCGCACTCGAGGTCAAGGTCAGCACCGCATGACTTCGGGAGTTCTCATTAAATTATCACGGAACGCAAATTATTAAACTACGTTATGTTTGCTGCTTTTATTGATCAACAAATCCTTAGGTGGAGGCGTGTTAACATTATCATTGTGATTTAATTACCAAATTAGTGATGTATCCCAGTTATCATCAGTTTCTGCGATCTGTCTGCAGTTAGCGACAGTCTGCAGTTAGCGACGCCACAAGTCTCCCAGTCCGTCAGTGTGTGTGTGTGTGTGTGTGTGTGTGTGTGTGTGTGTGTGTGTGTGTGTGTGTGTGTGTGTGTGTGTGAATGCTTGTGTGTGTGTGTGTGTGTGTGTGTGAGGGGGAGGCGGGGGGGGGGGGATGGAGCGTGCATTGGCTTGTGAGTATAGAAGCGCGCACATTTGTGTGTGTGTGTGTGTGTGTGTGTGTGTGTGTGTGTGTGTGTGTGTGTGTGTGTGTGTGTGTGTGTGTGAGGGTGGGGGAGGGGTGGAGGTGAGGGGGGGGTGGGGGTGGTGGAGTGCAGGTACGGAGTGGAGCGTACATTGATTTGTGCGTACAGTAATGCAACCGCATTTGTGTGTGTGTGTGTGTGTGTGTGTGTGTGTGTGTGTGTGTGTGTGTGTGTGTGTGTGTGTGTGTGTGTGTGTGTGTGTTTTCACCATTTAGTTTTATATATATATATATTTTTTTTTAATAAAGCCCCACTGAAGAAAGCACTTATAACTTGTCACTGTTTTGATCTTATTCATTTAAACACACACACACACACACACACACACACACACACACACACACACACACACACACACACACACACACACACACACACACCACGCACAGAGAGAGAGAGAGAGACTGAGAAAGTTTTGTCTGTGTTACTAGTCTCAGGAATCAATAAGCTCGACCCGTGTCTCTCTCAGACCGTTGCCATTATACACATTTGCATATACATATAGTATACATTTGCCCATAGAAAAGCAGCATACACGTCTACAAACTTTCGCAAAATTATCCATTCGATGTTTCAGTTGCAAAGGGAAGCAAAGATATTCTCTTTAAAAAAAAAAAAATTTACAAACATTCCAAGTGATTTTACAACTTATCCTGAAAAAAACTCGGTTAAGCCGAACTGCAGGGTGATTTCTCGGGAAAGGTTTGGCTTATCCGAACTCGGATATGCAGAAACTCGGATAAGCGAAACGATTTTCCATTCCCCGGGCGAGTTCGGCTTAAGCGTGTTTGACTGTATTGCCATTCACCTGTAACACACATCGTACATATGCTATCCATACTGACTCAGCCTATGCCAGTCTACAAGAAGAACAGCCTTGCCTAACTATTACTTCGGCAATGCACCTGGATTAAGACGTATTGATAGGCTACACTGCAAAAAAAAAAAAAAAAAAAGTCATATTCTGACAGGACACAGCAAGGAGAAGAACACGCCCAGGATTTTAAGTTTTTTTCCCCCCAGTTAACCCTTTCAGCCCTGAAGGAATCTCAATAGCGATAACGCTCTCTGCCTGGGAGTTTTTTTCAAGTGTGCTAGATCTAAAGCTGGGCTCTTGCATACAAAAACCCTCAAGAAGTATTGGATCCATCCTACAGGGGAACCTTCCACTGTGCAGAGCGTATGAGAGTCGGTCACATGCATATTATTGTTAGGGTCTGCGAGACCGTAGGTGATACGGTGGCAGGGCTGAAAGTGTTAAATCCGTACATTATATCTGTGTAACCTCTAAAACTTCCCAACCACATTGCCTCTGACTTTTCTCTATTTATTACTAGGCCAGAGAACAGGAAGAACTCCTGAAAGATGTTTAATGCATGTAGCATGTCATGTTCATCGTTAGAAACAAGGTTATGTCATCTGCATAAAGAGCGATTTTAATTATGTCTATAACGTCACAGTTCTGCGAATGTCAGTGCGTTAAAGATCTAAGCTCCCAACAAAAAGCTTTCCGAAGTGCGAAAACATTTTACAGAGTCGACCGTGCAAGCGCCGTCAACTCTGTCAGAGTTGAAGAGTTCACACAGTGTCCAGAGACCGCGACAAAACCGTGCCGAAAAACTGCCCCGTATGCGGTGGAAAAGGACGTTAAACCCCCAAACACCCACCACCCCCCTCCCCACCCCAATCTTCTCTACTGAAGAAATCAAACCAGGCGAGAAATCAAACTGCAAAGTGATCAACCCGAGTCTTACACTGAAGGGTTCAGACATCATCAGTACATGGGTGCAAGCACCCTAGATAGTGTAGTGTCGAACCGATAAGAACATGACTGTGCACTTTCACAACACAGGTGTATGTTGACTTTTCCTCGCGCGCTGCACTAGTGTTGCGATGACGCAGCACATCAGTCATGAAATGATATTACCGTCGCAACGGTAAAACGACCTAGGCACTTACCGAATCCGTGGCGCTTGAACCCCTTTTCCATACGACGATAAATGCTGAATGGCCTCAATTTTAGCACTTGGTCAGGTCATTCCAGGCCAAGCCGACAGAGCACTTGGTCCGTCTGAGTAAACTGTGTCGGGCGCTTTGCGTTACAGTTGCGTCGGTGCTGAACATTGTCTCTAAACGCTAAAGGAAGGGTAGTTTGGTAAAGCGGTCAGCCCTGTGAAAGATGTCTGCCAGTATCAAACTGATTTACTTTGATTCGTGGGTTGCTCCGAGACTGGTGCTTATTGCAGCGGGACAGAAGTACGAGGACGTTCGTATCACTAGGGATACATGGCCTGAACTGAAACCAAGTAAGTCAGTACGGGTAATCTTGAAGAATAGTATACGAAATTCTGACGTTGTGCGCATGTGATCAGCAATCAAAATGGCGCATTGGATTTGCAGGCATATCCCTACTCGTGAAATGAAATAAATTATTTGCACCCACATGTGGGGAAGGAGAGGTCAAAGTGAGCAGGTGAAGGTGTCTTACGTCTCTTTGCATCGAGCAGAACCGAAAGCACCCGAAAAAGTGCGTGCAAATAGCTCCCAGAATTTCGTATACTATTCTTCAAGATTACCCTCAGTACGCCATCCCCAAGTCAGTAATTCCCTCTCAGTTCCCGGCCATGTTAAACGGGGTATTCCACCCTCCTAAGCCAACTTATGTTTTGGAATAGTTTCGCTCGTAAGTGTGCCTGTACGCTCAATATACTTCAGTCTATCTAGACGAGTAATCGGTACAGCTTTTAATCACTGTGCAAAACAATGCTGTTTTCACTTTGCGCGAGCGGTAGAACAGTCAAGTGCCGCTACGACTATTGTCAAGTTACACTGATGGCCCGGGGGGCCTAGTGTGGTCGCTGCGTCGTCGAGTACGCTGCTGTTGGCTCAGTGCCAGCATTAAAGTCTCTGACACTTTGCAGGCCCGGTGTGGTGTGATTATAGATACATGTACCACTAAAACAGCTCAGACCGGCGATCTGTGAGCATAACTTGAAAGTGGTCGCATTAATCCCTTTAAAAGTTCTACTTGAAAAGCGTATTGTCGTGTCATACTTGTACCAAGAGCATTTCAGCCGAATGATCATTTCCAGTCATTTCCAGGTGTATCAGTGCCGGTTTGTGTTATGCCAGGCTATGAAACTGTAAGCGGGATAATAGTGGGTTCCTATTTAGGGTTGCCTGGTATACTGACATGCGCCTTTCTCAGTCGTTACTATCACAAGTTATAAGCACCATGAACATGATCATTGTTCAGCCGCTACTGACTTCTGTTAAAAGACATCAGTGACGGCGGTTACTTGTACAAAATTGTATACGGTTATTAGACAAAGAGCTTCATTGACAGTCTTGTAACCGTGACCGTCAGCCCGAGCCAGGCTAGCCAACACTTCTACCTGCACTGAGATGAAGTAAATTCAGCAAGGAACACAACTGATGTTATAACGGTGTTTTAGAACAGCCTGGCCCAGCGAAACTTTCCGCTTTGAATGGTTGAAACGACTAGCTCGATGGACTTCGTACGGAGGACTTCGTTGAGCAGCGCCAGTCGGTAACCCATTTACATGTAAATTAGGCTCACACGGCAGAGGCCGCGAGCTGCTAACGCTCTGCGATTAGCTAATGGTACCCGTGCCTAATTTACATGCAAGTGGGTTACGCTGCTCAGCGAAGTCTCACTACTCCATCATTACTTCACTGACTTTCAGCAACGCCGTACGGTCAGCTGCCAGTGTTGGTGTACAATGGCAAGGCATACGGGCAGAATATGGCCATCGCCGCTTTCCTCGCTAAAGAATTCGGTGCGTTACAAAATTTGTGGTATTTTGTTTATTTGTCTTTGTTATGAAGTGCTCTCATTTATCAGTAGTGTAACTGAGCACAATGCCGGCTGAGGAAAGGGGGTGGGGGGGGGGTGTGAGGGGAAGGCCTGGGAGCCGGGAGGCCGGCGCGGAGGGGCTTCAGTTCCGACCAAATAATCGGCTTCTTTTTACTTTAACTTTAAGGTAACGGCTTCTTTTTACTTTAACTTTAAAGTAAACACGCACGCAAACTTTAGATACATGTACCGTAACATGTGCACTTGCACATCCTGAACACTGTGTATCCGCGATGAACTAATACCACGACGCTGTCGTTGTTTGCATGACAATGTGTCCTTTTTTTTTTCGAGCTCGTCATTATAACTTCTCCCTGCTTGTTCAGTTTGTACCATATCTGACTTGACATGCGGTGAAAATTTTGATAACTGGGTGCACACGCTGAACTTTTGCCACAACTATATATGCATGTTCAGGTATGTACGGGAAGACAAATAAAGACGCACTGAGGATTGAAGAGGTGACAGGGCTTGTGGCGGATCTCGACCCGTGGCTGGCTAAAGCGAGGTTCGAATCTGACCCAGAGAAGAAGGTACGGTTGTCGTGATCACAGAGTAGAAACTAAACTGAAAATTCCATCTCAGCCGTGAGGTTGCCTGCGCGCTGTCCCTAAACTGTGCTGAACACCAAAACGTACTTGATTTTTCGGTTTAGTCCCAAGACTGGACTGATCAGGAATATTCAGGATGGCTTTTAACTTTGCGGAGTGTGTTTATCCTGCCTGCTATGCAAACGTCTGTTATCTCTTTCACTCTCGGAATCATTACGATAAATTTATACTGTCCTTTCAGATTTTGTATTGTTTGAAACGCAGTATCTATTCTGTTCACGATGCATTTGAAGAATTTTTTTTTTCTGACATGTTATTGGACGAAAAGCACGTTAACCACGACAGCTTTATTCACCAAACTGTGGAATTAATTAGGCCTATGGGAGATAATCAGAAACAAGGGAAATAATTTGAGCGCAATTTGTTTCAGTTACGGCTTATCACTTTTTTCCTCCATAAAAGTTTGCGTTGTGCCACCAGTCCGCTAAAACCTTGCACAGTGACAAACATAAATCTAACAGCTGTAAGGAAAGTTGCCTGATTTGCTCTGGGTTCCATACTTGTCGATAAACTGCATCTTCCTTGTTCACCGCAAACTTTCGTGTGGCAGTCATTCAGCAGAAATAACACTACACGGTCATGCAGATCTAATAGTCTATAATTACCACAATGATTCTCACTGTCGGAACTGTTCATCGTATATAGATCACGGCGCCCACTCCTGCACAAGCCTCCGGCAAGTCTCACAGACATTGTGCATGTCTTTCATTTCATCCACATCGGTATCCAAATCCCAGTCAGTCCCAGTCTTTGGTAAGTGTATTGACTGGTCTGTTTCACTGAGCCTGGGCTGATGTGGAAAATTCGTGAAAAGCAACGGTCTGTCTGAGGTGTCTCCGGGAACGTAGAACAAAACGCGAACACTAGATCTGCCACTGAGCGCGTGCTAGACGCAATCTACGTATGCTCAGTCAGTGTAAAATCAAACTTCGGATTTTATTCACCGAACATGGATCAGCTGCAACAGTGTATTAAATAGCAGGTGCTGTTGTCTGCTCCAGTACGCCGGGAGTGTGGTACTTGCCGAAAGTCACGTAGGCTAATTATTCAGGGGTATCTTTTTTTCAGGACCAAAAGTAAATAAAAGGAACTTGACCCAATATCTCTGCCTGAAAGCTGATCTTGGAGTGAAAGGCTATCAGTCTGAACATTGGATCTGTGATAGCCCAATAACATAAATATATTCAACTGTTTCAATGTTCTTAAAACATAAATGTGTGTCAGTGTGTGTGTGTGTGTGTGTGTGTGTGTGTGTGTGTGTGCGCGTGCGGTGTGTGTGTGTGTGTGCCGTGTGTGTGTGTGTGTGTGTGTGTGTGTGTGTGTGTGTGATTTCTTGTAAATGTGGGATTTCTTTCTTTTCCAAGTCCGAGGCCCTAAAGAAGTGTGTCGAAGAGCAGATTCCGAAGTTCCTAGGGCTCTTTGAAAAACTACTACAGGAGAACGGATCAAATGGTTACTTCGTTGGCAACTCGGTACGTACATTGAAAACACTTACGCAAGATGCTGATCTCGTTCACGGCTCAGTATGCACGTACGTCATCGTCTCACTCATTACTCGAACTGTCTATGATTTGCGAAGAGCGTTCTGTGTGTGTGTGTGTGTGTGTGTGTGTGTGTGTGTGTGTGAGGCGGTGAGTAGTGATTTAGGCAAAACAAGCGATTTCCATCATTTTACAGATCTGACATGATCTGAAAAGTTCAGTTCCGACGGATACACAGTCGGCGTAGACCTTTCCTTTGTTGCAACCCACGAAATATCGGTAAACGAACAACTGAATCTTGTCGGCAAAAACTGATGCCCGCAAATAGTCGCTGTTCAGGCACCGCTTGAGATACATCACACGGAGGACAGTCAATAGGAAGAGATTAAGCTTACCTAGTTTTGATATCACCCGTATGTCGTATGTGGTGGAAAAGTACGTTAAACCCCCAACCCCCCCCCCCTCCCCCGCTACGGAGAGAAAATATGCCAGAGAATATTAATTTTGTTTTAAAAAAAAAAAAAAAGTGTGTGTGTTGGGGGGGGGGGGGATAGTGCAGTTATCGTCCCTGAATCAAACTTTCTGCTCCGGTTCTGTTTGTAAGCTGACCTTAGCTGATCTGGTCGTCTTCAACGTGACTGACACCATCACGAAGCTCAAGAGCGACGCCGCCATTTCCGCCTACCCGGCAGTCCAGAAGCTTCGCCAGACCCTCTCAGAGCATCCAAACATAAAGGCCCAACTTGCATCAAGAGAGGAAACACCTTTCTAGTGAACACTACGTGACAGTTCCGTCCTGAGTAGACATGACAGAAGCGAACAAACGAACACAAAAGATGCCAAGAGAAGAAAATATCTGTGACCAATTCCTACATGTAATCTCAAAACCCGTTTTGGTAAAAACATTAGTTTTACCGTTATGAATAAAATTTACATGGAAAAAAAAAACCCGAAAAAAAGTCCGTTATTAGAGGGTTGTCATATATATATATATATATATAGTCTAGAGAGAGAGAGAGAGAGAGAGAGAGAGAGAGAGAACATGCCACATGACAAAGTAACAACACGATCAGGCGCATGTTTTTCTTATTTTTTTTTTTTTCAGCAGGTATGCCAAACTTTGGCCAACAATATATCACAGTTAACAAGTATCACAGCCAAAATAATGTGTCATAAATGATTCACTCAGCAGTCTCCAGTGTCGCATTACAATGCAACGTCAAATAAACACAAAAACAATGCATGTTTTTAAAAAAAATAATAAAAAGAGTGGCACTTAAAACAGAACAAAGACCCAAACAGGCTAAAAGGATCAAACTGCGAAACAAATGGTCGACTGAAATCATTAATGAAAATGCAAGTTACATAAACACAGTTGATGAGGAAGCTGGGATATTCTATGATGTAAATGTAACACTAGGGGGTGGGTGGGTGTTTGGGGGTTTAACGTTCTTTTCCACCACATAGGGTGATATCAAAGACGGGGCAACGATGAAAAAGCCAGCACAAATATTTGGCCCCAGCCAGGATCGAACTCATGACCCGAGCATTAGAAGTCCAACGCTCTACCATTCGACCACCCCGGCTCCCCAAATGTAACACTAGAGGTGTCACTTATTAAAACAGCAACCACAACAACTTCAATGTCTTTACAACTGTCCAAGCAGGCCTTGCTGAAACCGAAATCAAACCTCACCTACAAGTGAAAGCAGAACCTAAGAAAGACTTTGGTGAAAGGTTTTCTGGGTTTATTTTAATTTTGGCTGTAGTTCGGCTTTCTGTGTTTTGTTGTTTTTGTGTTTGTTTTTTGGGGTTTTTTTTTTTTTTTTTTTGGGGGGGGGGGGAGGGGGGGAATGCTGGGGGGGGGGGGGGGGTATTGTTTCCTACTTAAACTTTGTTCTGAGATATACTTCATGAGGTATTCTGCCGGACAGTGACTTCTGCAATAACATCAAACATCATGTCCACCCATAGGGGATGGGTGAGTGGGGGGTGGGGGGGGGGGTGAGGGTTTAACGTCATATTCCACCACATATGGTCGATACCAAAGACTGGGCAACAAGAAAACTGAAGGCCGTCAAATATATGTCGTCCCAGCCAGGATTCGAACTCATGACCCAAGCACTGGAAGACCACTGCCTGCTGACAGTCCACTTGACAGCAGCAGTCATGACCCAACCTGGATTTCCATCGTAAGATGGTGACCGACTACAATAACAACAATAGAAAATAATGCTGTGAATACTTAATGCTGAAGTTGTCACATCCATGGGAATCTGTGACCAGGGCTTGGATTGACAAGAGTTCTGCCAACCGCTGTAAACACATTAACACTCAACAGTCAGCAGTGCTGCATTCAAATTGAATTACAATACACCTGGACTTCTCTTCGGGAGCAGACAGTCTGCTGCTCACCTGCACCACCTCCGCCCACACCCCTTGAACCAGGAGCTTGTCCTTATCACAATAATTCAGGATACACTCCTGCGAAAGAATATGGCCGCAGCAGGTGGGGAGGGGATCACAGACCCAACTCTTAATAAAGGTGCGTTACTGCCATAATCATGATAAAAGCGACGGGGTGGGGGGGGTGGAGGGACGGAAGTCAGTATGGCTGGGACTGAGACACGCGCACAAGAGACTCTGAGGTAAGGGGGGGGGGGGGGGGGTATCTTTCAAACACCAATAACAAAAATCCTACCCTCCAAAGCCTCTCTTGACATATTGAGCTTATCCCTCATCAGTTGCTCAGCAGCTCAGTGGACAGCTTGTTAATACAGAGTTTCTCATGTAACTTCGGGAGTCATGAAGCTCTTCAAGTCTTTCCAAGCACTTTTTTCCCCATCATCCCAAACTCTCCACCTTTTGTCAGTGATTACGTTGCTCAGAACATGAAACATCTGCTATCCTCAATAGTACTTGGCGGGATAGGCGGGCCGTCTCTGCCGCGTGGACTGGAAAATGTAGCTGCTGCCCTTGCTCCATGGAGTCTTCTCGTGAGGTTCCAGAGGCATGCACAACACAAGCTTGTCCAGCATGTAGCCGGGCCAGAACTTGGACAGGTCTGGCATTTCGTTCGGGTCGCTGGTGGTCAGTTGCTTGTAACGCACAGGAAGGTGCCTGTTTGGAAACAGAAAAGCGAGTGAGAGTGAGAAAAAAAAAAGGAGTGATGGAATTTAATGTCGAGACTGAAATATAACTGTATTATCTTCGAGAAGGCCGACAGACTTTGGAACATATTCGGGGGCTGAATGATGGTTTAGAAACGAATGAATATCATCCTATGCACGATGTGAACATAATGCTGCATAATCTACCGCGGCAAAACTGAGCTTGTACACAATGCAACGTTTCTTAGTTCCATATATATTGTATACATTTATACAAACTAGCTGAAAAGGCACTGAATCCCTTGAACCAAGTGTAAAAGTGTGATTTTGATAATCTTGTGTCCATTGAGGAGTTGCTCAGTTCACGTGTACCGGTACACACCGACGTCCCCCCAGTTGAAAGCAAACAAGAATGAACGCGCATTCAATCGGAAGTGCTGATCACATTCACGTCCAGAAATTAGATAAAGACACTGATGTCTTGGTTTGTCTTTAAAAATCTGCTAGTCGTTTTCTAGCCACCATCCTCTTAGTGGCATCCTCTCTTTTACGTATTAGTAGAAATAGACTGACATGCTACAAAAGCATGTTAGAAAGTCAAATAATACCAATTTTAAAAATGAAATTAAAAAATCACTACATGGTACATGGTGCAATGCTACTGCATCAAAAAAGCCTTGCATTTTAAATGTGAGTCATTGTGACATATCTATGCCTGCTGTGCGGGGAAAGAAAGACACACTTCCATATCAAAATCATACAAAACGTCTCTGGACTGGCTGCTAGTCAATCGGGGGAAGAGTCCTGTTGAATGTAAAAATGTAACACTAAGGAAAAAGTTATCACATTTGGATGTGACAAACTGATGCCGGCTAAACCTCATGCCTGAGAAACACAGTACAATACAAAACAATGATGACAAATATGAATGAATAAAATGCAATGTATGTAATCGCACCAATGAAAGGTTCATTGAAAATCACTCTGGTTATAAAAGCCTATGTAGCATACTAAATTGCATTTGATGTAAAAAAAAAAAAATTAAAAAAAAAAAGAAGAAAAAAAAGAAGGTAAAATCACACAAAGAATGCAAATACTGTATACACAAGCCATTCACATGTGTGAAGGCCTACACTATAATATGCACAAACAATACTCACTAAGTAAAGGGAAACAGCCAGTTTTTACTACCAAAAACAAAAATTCTCAGAGGAAAGCTCCTAGCAAGTAAAACAAACACTTCTAATGTATTGTACATACTGCTGTCCTAAGTTTTGTATTGAAAAAAAAAAACTTTCACACAAAATATACCATCAAAGGATGCCAAACAGAATTTCTACTGTGACAAAAAAAAAAAAAAAAAATCATAAGAAATGTGAGCAATTGTAGTACATTCCTATTCTAACTGTAAAACTAAAAGCAACCAGGGGAAAAAAGCGCAAAACACACATACACTAACTTCATACATTATAACTGGCAGCTGGCATCTTTTTGTCCTTTGAAGATGCACAACTTTCTTTTATTGTTGTTTGTAAGCCTTTAATAGTTAGGCCTGGAATACTACTTGTAGAATAAATGGATTCCCAGGAACTACACAGCAGATACATGTATTTATGGTCTAGCTTGCTGTTCACTGCAGAAAATGCCCAGTATATGAATTTCAAACCTGCCAAGTTTGTTGCTTAGTTGTCTGTTGAAGTGAAAAGGTGTAAAAGTTATCAAGCTGCAAAGTTTAAAAGAAGACTGCAGCCAAACTAAGAGTTGGCATTATTATACTGTCTTCTTTGTTATAAACTTCAACACCACCATCAGCACACACAACAACAACAACAACCAAAATTCACACAAAAAAAGAAAACAGAAAAAAAAACAACAGAACAAAACAAACAAAAAAATTAATGTGAACAATTCCTAGATCTGGCCAGCTCTGCAAAAAACGTTCTTCAGTTTTTCTGCCACAAGAAACAAAACCAGGTGGGCAGAGTCAGATCCCAACACACGACTTGCAGCTCGCTCTGAGTGATGATGCATAACACTGAGTGACAGTAATGACAAACAGTTTTAGGACAATCCCAGAGTACACATGTGACTGCAAATTGTATTCTTGATCCCACTAGTTAGGATATACGTTTCATATGAGAACATTGGACCAACAAAACGAAACAACAAGTAATAAAACCGAACAACAACAAAAAAGAGAAAAAAAATGAAAATCATGCCAGCTGTGAATGAGTACAGGGATAAGAAGAAGGTCATCTGCAAATCTGCAAAAGGAGTCATAGACCTAATGTGTCCATGACAAGCAAACAAGAAAAAGAGTAACAATTACTTGTTGAGATGTTCATTTCCAGCTAATAAAATGTTACTTATTACCCCAAATTTTCCAACCTGCCAGTCCTTGACCATCCCTTATCCAGCAATCCAAAACTCATGACTGCACAGAAAACTGCAAGTTCTGAAAGTTATTTCCCTTACTCAAACGCCTCGCCTCCATACCAGAGACATGAAGTATTTATGTACTTACTTAGTGTACTGGTGGTACTCCTCAAACGACATCCAGCAGTCCGTCTTGCGAGAGACGAGTGCCCGTCCTGTGCTCAGGTTCTCTTTGCTGGCCACCGGCGTGATCTTGTTGAGGGTCGGGTACATGTGGCGACTGTCGATAAGGAGGGCCCCGCTCTTCGTCCGTTTCATTCTGTCCTTGTGTCGGATCTCTGGCGGGGTCTTTGGCTTCCTGGGCGGCTTGGCGAAATCCTCGTTCAGTCCAGACAGCGGACCGCTCGGGATTCTCAGCTTCTTCTTCAGCTCGCTGTGTGGAATCTCAGGTGGGTAGAGAAGCACTGAAATTTCGATCAATGTCCAATTTTCACTTGACACATACTTGCAGCTCATCGTGAATACACAAGCAAAACTAGAAGTCAAGAAAGTTCCTCTTCTACACCAGAATTTAACCCTGGTCTTGCTGATCTGATTATTTCATCTCATGATAAAAAAAAGCCATACAGGTAGTCCAGAATGTTATTCTCAGCAAAACTAGGGTTAAAAAGCAAAGTACCATCACAGTGCACAACAATTAATACAACCATGTTATACCATACCAAGAACACTTTTCTTTCAATCACACACTCCTACGTAGATCTATGCATACCATATTACATACACCCCCCCCCCCCCCCCACACACACACACCTCGGTCAAGGAGTTCTGGAGTGAGGACAACATCGTTCTGTTGACACAAGCGGACGGCCTGGAAGTATTCCTTCAGAGCTGTGCGGCGGAATGCATCCATCAAGGACCCTGCCTCCCCCTCCATTGTAGACACCCTACAGTGATTATCTACTCCTTTGTGTCCCACACGGATCACTCCAGGTGCTTCGTCACGCTTCTTATCAGGCATGGGCTGTGCAGGAACACAAAAAAAAAAAACCTCTACATTATTACATGGTACACTTATAGTGATGCATTGTACAATTTCAAAATTAGGAAGTAATGTTGACTCTTTTCTTATATGGTACAATGAGGATATCAAGCTTCACAGCAGGTGTGGTATTTCTAAGGATGCTGGCCTATCAGAAGAAAGCATTTTCCTACACCATGACCATTGTGTTCCTGACATGTATTTCCCACTACTGTAAATCCACCAGTAGAGCTAATGACAAATCAGACAAATGGTGACAGTTCTTTTGACAACAACCATTTCCAGATTCGAGTTATATAAAAATCATAGTTAGTGTTTTTATTATGCAGACACTAGTGTTTGTTTTTCGAGGTGGTTGGTGTAATGGAGGCAGAACAGAGTAGCAAGGGTGTCCACCGTTTGCACAAAGAGATCAGATTTCTGTGACCTGTGCACTCAGTAACTTTCTGTTTACACAATAAACGTTGCTTTTAGGGGCGCTAAATTATTGGAGATCTACGTCCTTTCAGTTGTGCACCGCAGACCTCTGTGCAATCTAAACATATCAGTCCACCATGCATTCTTATATGCTTGCAGCCATTTTGATTAGAACTCATCTGCTTCAACCCAGTTGAAACAATGGCATCAAAAAATGTCAACGAACATCTAACCTATCAGTGCCTCTTTGAACACACACATAACAGTGCTATCCAAAACAATTGTCATCAAATGTAGTATGGCTGGTTGGTTTACGTCATTTATGTATTGTGGGATGTATGGGGTACTAGACAGAAGCAGTCAAGTTGCAAAAAATTCTTGTTGAAAAATGTTTGTCTTAATTATTTCAAGACAGACTGATAGGTGTGCTGGCTTCATGTTAGGTGTGGCTACACCTGGGATCATATATATTCCAAAGGCTTGAGTATTGGGGGGATCCTTTGTGCTCAACTCGCATGACGGAAAAAGGTTAACCAGAACACTACTGATCAGCATTCCTTGGAAAATCAAAGTGCCAGCACCCTTTAACCTTTTGCAAGTCTGGTATGATAATAAGTACTTGCCCATTTCTTTGCTTTGGCTCGCTCCAGTACTGCCTTGTCATGTTTCCGGAGTTCCACCATCTCCTCATCTGATGACCCCATGCGGCGCTCCTCTCTCAGGTCTGGTGGGGGCGGTTCCAGGGAGTTCGGTGTGCTTGACGAGCTGCGACTTCGAGCGGCTGAGCCACCCCGACTGCGCGCTGCCGAGCCCGATCTTGTGTGAGCGGCTGAGCCTGACCGACTGAGAGACACGCTCTCTGTCACAGAATCTGCTCGCCTTTCAGTTTCAGCCTGTGAGACAAAAACAACAAATATGTCGTGTAATACAAAGAAAATATTTGGGTTTTTTTTAATGCAAAACATGAATTTGCCACTGAAGTGACCTTACACAAGTAAGGAGTACGAGAAAATAAATATTCCATATTCAATAGGCCTTGTGGTGTTAGGTCAAAATGGATGTACCCAAAGAGAAGACATTCAATGACACTGACAGAGGATATTGGAACAGGCACTTTACCCAAATGCTTTCTGTAATGCACCATGGACTAAACCCAACATAGACTCTGATGAACCATGTGCATTCCCACACTTACCAAATACTTCCAGTCGTGTGGTGAACATCTGAGTTTAAAATCTGCATCTTACTCTTTAAATTTTTGCAGGACAATTCCAATAGTGGCTGCAAACCCACCGTAGCTGGTAAACACAAACTAATCAATCATCCTAAACGTACCTGTGTCTCGTCCTCACCAACTTCCTCGGCTGTGACCTGATCTCCCTCATTTTCCACATAACCTGGTCTGCTCAGATCTCTCTCAGGACTGGATACCCCTGCATAGCCATTCTGCTTGTGGCTCATGTCCCGGCTGAAAGCTAAATGACAAAGGAACATACTTTTCAAGGAGCAGGTTTACACTACTGAATCTGAAAGGGACGTCAGTCAAAACACATTATTTGCTGTGCTGTCATGTGTGTGAGGAGTGGCAGTGTATGTACCCCCACACAGCATGCGTGTGTGTCACTCTGTGTGTGTGTGTGTGTCACTTTGTGTGTGTGTGTGTGTGTGTGTGTGTCACTCTGTGTGTGTGTGTGTGTCACTGTGTGTGTGTGTGTGTGTGTGTGTGTGTGTGTGTGTGAGAGAGAGAGAGAGAGAGAGAGAGAACAAAACCATTGATAAAACACACGGACTGATGTGACTGACAGCTATGTTCTCCTATTTTTTTTATTTTATTATTTTATTTTTATTGTTGTCATTATCATAAGTTGTCATTATCATCACCTCTCTTTTGTGAGTTTTTTTCATGTTCATCTGAGGTGAGCAGAGAAACAGAGAAATGTTATGTGTTAATCATAATGGGAGGTGAAACTTACGAGATATTTTTGACAGAGCATGTGATGCAGATCCAGATCCGCCCTGACTACCACTTTCTCGTCTCACTGCACGTCTTTCCACCCTCAATGCAGCCAGCCCCCTAGACACCTCTCCATAGTCCAGATGCTCATCAAAGTCTTGGTCAAGCATCACCATCAGGTCCTCAATGTCAGAAGGGGTCAGTGGAATCTTGTACTGTGAGGAAAAGGAAAGAAACATTCAGATTTTATCTGTACACCTATATATGTAATTCAACGCAAAGGCATGGTTTCCTGGGCATGACATTTTTGCAAAAAGTGCATCCCATGTGCTTTTTAAAAAACAACAACAAATAACAAGTCCTAAAAATAGGCAATGATGATCTCACACACACACACACACACATACATACACACACAAACTAAAGATTGCTTATTTCTTTTTGCGATAATAAATTGCAGTAATCATATACCACTACACAAGGTCCATTCACTTCTTTTTAACCCTTTGAATACCCAGTAACTGCATGAATATTCAGTGACAATTACCACATATGATTTTCTAATCCGCTCAGTGTTGGTAATATACAGAAAAGAATTTACGGGCGGTACCTATTACTTGTCGTGTCGTCTCTTTGGGTGGTTACTTCCCTTGCCTCATGTCTTCAAGCATTTGTTATGCTACTGTACTTTGCATTTCTGGCACAACCCTTCGTAAGTCCCTGCCACTGAAAAGGGTCAAACAAACTCACCTGCTTCACGGCCCTGTAGAGTTCCTGTTTTGTAAGGCGCCAGTCTTTGTTGCGGTCGGCATTTGTGAAAAGGTCAATCAGACGCAGCTTCTTCTCTGCCAGGAATCTGTCCAGAGCCTGCAGACCAGCTGGTACTGGGGCCTTCAGGATGGAAGGAGCAAAGACAGAAACAGAAGCAAATAAGCATGTTTATCAGCTGTATTTACACATACATGAACCACTTATTTTTATTCAATAGATGGGCAGAGCCGCTGAGCGCTGGGCACCAGAACAAAGTATTTTGTGCATTTTGGCACCAGAAGGGTCAACATTTGTACAGACTTTCTCAAAATCCACCACCTTTTGACTCATTCACTACTGATTACCACGACCCCAGTTATAGCATGCAAAGTGCTTGTCTCCTGAACACTGCAATCCTGTGTTTTTCGTTAGCTTTTTTTCTAGCACAAGACAACCAGGGTCGCGGTGATCAGTAGGCAAGCACTTCACAAGCCATCACTGGGATTGCAGTGATCAGTACAGAGTGAATGTCAAACAGACTGTGGATAAATTACTATGTGATTTAATAATTGACACTTAGTGGACCATGTCTATTTCAGCGATGGGAAAGTGTGTGTGCGTGTGTGTGTGTGTGTGTGTGGGGGGGGGGGGGGGGGATACTTTACTTGTCTGTCTACTGTTGCACTTCAAAGAGGTATGTGTTTGCAAAGAATTGCATTTAAATGTTAATAACATTGTCTGAAAATTTTAATCATGTGTGTTGTGTTGTCTCTTTATTTCTGATTTTTAAAAAAAATTATAAATCTAACAGATTTCAAAATATTGCCATTACCTACAGATACAACACACAACACTGGCAACAACACCACACAAACACTGTCATGAGAGCTACACGTATTATGTTGAATCAACTTACATTCACATTGGGAACAACAGGAGGTGTTTTCACCTCCGGCGCTGGTTCTGGCTCAGGTTCAGGTTCTGGTTTCCATGTCCGCTTCGCTCTGAGCTGTCTTTCTACTCGTGCCTCCAGCTCCGTCTTGTCCACCTTTCGTCTCAAGAGGTCCTCGCTGAGACCCATACCATCCAGCTTGCCCCTCAAAGCCTGCCTCTCTGCAAACCAGTTTTTGTAGCTCGCCTCCTTCTCCTTTTGTGCCTGTTTGAGGGAAGAAAATGAGTGAAAATGAAGCTGCATAACAAACCATCAAGTGACTGACAGTCTGCCATTTTGAAGTTATATATATATGTAAGGTATCAGGGATGGCCAAAAGCAGCCATGCAGTCACCAATGGTTCCTAAGAACGATGCTGGGCTGGCTTAGGAGCCAGGCTGGTGCCTAAGGTTTCTGCTGCCATGCATGCTCATATCTTTCACATAAAGTTGACAAACTACTGATAGACATGCATTGAAAAAAACAACCCATACAGACGACTGAACGGTGCTTCATTATATTGTTGTCATGGTTGTGGCCTGTTGGTGGTGGTGTAATGTTCTTTGGTGGGGAGTGGAGGCCATGTGGCAGTGGAAAATATGATGGGTGTAATGGCATTCATTATATGTACATGTATGTAATTATGATTACTGCAGTGGGCTACTCAAATTATCTTACATTTACTGTTAAAATGCTTACTACTTATGCAGCGTTTACAATTAGAAAACTAAATGTGTGTCAATCATATTTAAATCGCAGGCATCCAACATGTTACACAGACATGCAATCAAATTGATTGTCATAATACTGGTGTAAACTGCAAACAGAAACAACAAATCATAACTGATAAAAAAAATGTTGAAACTTCTTCAAAACACATTTTACATACTGAATTCACACACAGACCTGCAGATTATTTTTTCCTGAGCACTCTTGAAACCTGGGTTTGAATTTTACAATCAATATTCATAAACATCTTGCATACCAGTATTATATTTTTTATAATAGCTATTAATGAATATTATGGATATCATATTTCCACAGATCAGGTAAACACAAGGAACAGATGATAAGCTTCCAACATTTTCCTGGACTAAAGATGTGTTAACTGTTTTTTTTTGTTTGTTTGTTTGTTTTTTAGGTGTGGTGTTATGTTAGGTTTTTCTGATCAGAGTTACCAATGTCTGTCAGTGTACAGCTACTGATGTCTATACAGCTCAAGATTTCTGTTTTGACGGTGAAATGTGTTAATTTCTACTGAAGTCAGAAAATAAATGAGTCTTCACATTTACATTTCACCATCAATAAACAAAATGGAAAGAAATAAAACATGCCATACCTTTTCTTGTAACTCTTCCTCAGTGGGAGGTTTTGGAGCTGGAGCGACAGGCTGAGCTTGATTGTTTAGAACGGGAGGGAGCGGGTGCTCTCTCCTATTCATGTACATGCCCAGTCTGTGTTTCAGTGGCGTCTCCATGGGTGGTGCGATCATCACTCGCTTACGGCTCAGCGGTCCGCCAAATATGTTGACAGCTGCCTTGTAATGCTTGACGTGTGGGAGGTTTCGATGCTTGAACCCATTGAGGCGTTGGTCCACTGGTATGTGGTCCATGTTGTAGTGGTCAAACAGCCGGTCAAGGTCAAAGCTGATGTCTTCATTATGCAGGGCATCTGCCCCACCTTTCCCACCTCGCGGTGCCATGATGAGTTGAGTTTGATGTGCTTAATCGAGGTATGTCCTAATGTTTCCAAAGTATGGGTACTGTGTCTGAATAGTTCTGCAGACTGATACCCGCACAACAGCACATTATTATGTTCGAGTCATTTTAACAAGTAGCGAGACGTAGCTGCTCGGCGTTGATGGAAATTGATGTGCACCTCTCTGAAAGTGAAACAGATCAAGAATTATTTATTCAGAACATTTTGAAATGCTCAGTCTCTCTCTCTCTCTCTCTCTCTTGTGTGTGTGTGTGTGTGTGTGTGTGTGTGTGTGTGTGTGTGTGTGTGATCAATTTACAGAAGGTCTATGTCACTTGTCATTCACAGGCTCAGTCATACTAGTACTAGTAGCCTGATATAGACTGACAACTTCAGTCTCAGTCGTGCGATGACGAATTTCGAAAACACGAATGCTCTGCTCCGACTGGAACTCGGCTGGTGCTACGTTGTATGCAATAAGTTCTAGCGCCAAATTTGAGTCATACTTACTACAATACGTGGGGAAATGTAGACACGTAAATATCGGAAAATCGCCTAAACTCGGCAGAAGTGTTGCTACAGAAAACAACCTCTCAGCGCCATCTGCTTCCGTCTATTTCGGAGGAATTACTCCCCGTGTTAGACGTCCTCGGTGACTTAGCGGCTGTCGAGCACGGTTCCCAGGCAATCCCAGCGGACCAATCTGTGAATCAATCGCAGTAACGCGCACGCGTGTTTGGTTGGTTGGTTGGCACGGTTTTGTGTGTTGATGTGTTTGTTCTGTCACAGTGTGCGTGTGTCACTGAGTTTGTTGCCGGACTGATCCGACGGGGGGTGGTCGGGTCAGTGGGTGTTTGGGAGTTAAACGTCCTTTTCCACCACAGGAGGTCTTCGCACAAACTTTCTAAAGCGTTCCACATGGCCGATTAAGTGGATGGTTAAAATTGTTTGTGTGCAAACAACAGCGTGTTGTTTAGGATCTGGACGGGGCCCTAGTGTGATGCTTGTCCTGCCGCTACGTGTCAGTACGGGTGATATCAATGACGGGGCGGCGGCAACGATGAAAAGGCCAGCACAATATTTGGCCCCAGCCGAAATTCGAACTCACGACCCGAGCATTGGAAGTCCAACGCTCTACCATTCGGCCACCCCGGCTCCGGCCGGCCGACTGATCCGACGGCAGTCCGCCGCCGCACTGTGACCCACTGAGGCTATTACAGTAGTAGCCTACTGCTACATTGTAGTACAATGTACTGTGACGGTGTCAGGTTTGCTGGCCCTGAGCCGGTCAGTCCGGCCTGTGTACAATCAAATCAGTTGGCTTGACTGAAAGGAAGGAGCCGGACTGACTGAACTGAACTGAACAAACTGTTTGCCGGGACTGAGCTGCATTTCAAGTTACGAAATAGCCGACAGACCTATTATACGGCCTCCCTGGCACGCACATGCCGTGGCAACTGATGGACACGAAGACTGACTCAGTCAGTGACAAACCAAGGCCCGTCGGGCGGTCTGCTCGACTACTCAAGTTTATCAGTGACTGACCACTGACTTTGAAATGCCGGGAATGAGTAACTGACTCAAATTTTTGCATCGGCCGCGGCCACGGTTCACACAACCGTCGGAACTGATGTTCCCGGCTTCCGTCAGTATTGAATTTGTTCACTCAGTGGCCGCCCGTAGCAGGTTCACAATATTGTAGTATGCCGGTTTAGGTTTATGTATGCTTAAATAGTGCAACTGACTGACTTGTCCGGCTGACCGCCGAACTGCCGGCGGACGCCGTACCGTACGGCAGTAGTAAGGACTGACTCGGACTGATGTCAGTTTTGCCGCCCCACTCAGTCCTAACGCAGAAACCCCTCCCCCAGCCGCTCTAAAGTAAGTTTTTAAAAAAAAGTAGAAAACAACAACAACAACAAATGAAATACTCTATTTTATCTAACCCTGGGTAAAACCCCATACCGTGGCCGGCACAATATCGTCTGCTAACCAATGATACCCCCTCCCCCTGCCCCCTCCCATCCCCCTCAGTGGGGGTGGCGAGGGGGGTATCTTCAAGTTACCCCCTTACACCACCAAGCGGAGCGGACGGAGTGCACTTCAGTCAAGTAAATTATATTGATGCTTGTGACTGACAGTGTCGTGTTCTCAGTGTACTGATGGTTAACAGTATCTGTAGCCGACCAAGTTAACAAACATTTAAACTGACAAATAAGAGAGCAGAACAGCAGTTTCCACAGTACTTATTGTAACTTCCGAAACACAGCCCAAACATCATCTGTGTTTCTTGCAAATCTTGTAAGTGTACAGATAACGACACTACATATATATGCAAGTCAGTCATACATGTATAATACATAGCACATAGAAATTTCATTTTCTTTTCGGTCACAGAATTACGGCAGTGTGTGTGTATGTGTGTGTGTGTGTGTGTGTGTGTGTGTGTGTGTGTGTGTGTGTGTGTGTGTGTGTGTGTGTGTGTGTGTGTGTGTGTGTGAGAGAGAGTGCAGGTGTGTCAGGCAATATGTCAACAAAGTGAATCAGGGACTTGACGAAAGACGTCTGCATTGTTTTGGGAGGTTGTCACCAGTGGGACGGTGACAGGGGACAAAGTCCCTTTTTCTGTTTCTGGCTCGGGCTGGGACGGTTTGGCAGAGGGTGAGGGAAACTGCAGTAAAGCGCCAGATAATAATTATGTGCCAAGATGACACGGGCTATTCAGAATGTTATGTCTGCTGAACGACCTGTACCGTATGGTACAGAACCCTGTGCTGTAACACTATTGTCTTCCACTAGTTAGCTTTCTTTCGGAGAAGACTCATTTGTTACCGTCGTTGTCGCACATCTCTCTCCCTCTCTCTCATGCTGACCTACCTACTTAATCAGTTACATATTCATTTATTTTAACTGGTAAAACTTAGTCCATAGTAGGTTACGTGTTGTGTTGTACTTTTGGTGTTGCGTTGCGCTGCGTTGTCAGTTTCGTTTCGTTGCGTTTCGCTTCACTTCGATAGTTTTGCCAGTGTTCTCTCTCTCTCTCTCTCTCTCTAGTTAGCCCTGACACCTGCAAGCTATTCTTCCATGCCCACGTGCAAAGTCATCTGGATTTTGCGTCCACTTTGTGGGTTAGTTAGTTAGTTATTTAGGGCTTAACGCCGCGCAAGCAACAAAGGCTAATTCGCGGCTCATGAAAGTCCCTTCCTGCCAGGTCCTATAAAACATAAAAATTCCCACTTTAAAACAAGATGTAAATAAATATGAAAAATCTATCGGGTCTTAAAAAAAAAAAAAAAAATGGGTGGTCAGTGAAAGACTGAATGTTTGAAGTCTATAATTTATATAACAGGTTGACCTCTTTCAAGAAACTGAAGATGCTGTCGGGACCACTTTGTGGGACGAGTGCAGCGAAAATCAGTTTAAAAAGGTAAACTCCGTTCACCGGCGCGCTGTCAAACTCTTACACTCGGGTAATTCTAGTACCGACCAAAAGTTTAAAATCCTCAAACTTCTACCTCTAAAACAGCATCTGGAGTTTAACAAATGCTTACTGATGCACAAAATTGTTTACTACAAAGCCCCAACATATCTTCATCAACTATTTAATTTCGAACATGATAAACAGCACAACACAAGGAACAGTCTGCTCCCAGTGCCTCGTCCAAGGGTTGATATATATAAAAGTAGCCTGCCTTTCTCAGGGGCATCCATATGGAACTCTTTACCACTGTCATTGTCATTGTCGTTGCCGTTGCCGTTGTCGTCATTCTCTCTCTCTCTCTCTCTCTCTCTCTCTCTCTCTCTCTCCCTCCCTCCCTCTCTCTCTCTCTCTCATGTTGACTCACCTACCTAATTTATTTATTCATTTTAATTTTAAACAAGCTGCGTGTTGTGTTGTGTTGTGTTGTGTTGTGTTGTGTTGTGTTGCGTTGCGTTGCGTTGCGTTGCGTTGTGTTGTGTTGTGTTGTGTTGTGTTGTGTTGTGTTGTGTTGTGTTGTGTTGTCAGTTTTGTTTTGTTGCGTTTCGTAATAGTTTCGCCTTGCTTGGTTTTGTTTTGTTTGTTTGTGGGCCTACGCCGGTGTCCATAATCAGTCTCACCATGAGGGACCTAATGATATCACCCCCTTGAAAAGAACCGGAAAAGATGGTGAAGTACTACTCCATCGACAATGCGGTACTCAGTGAGTCAGACATAACTGGAAGACCAGCATCCTTTCCTGAACCAGTCTTAGTAGGTAGTAAAATCTGACTAATGAATAATGTGCTGTTCCACACGTGTTCAGTTCTTCTGGACAATTGGCCACTTGCAAAGCGGCCGCATAAGTCGGGCAAATGGTTCAGTTGCACACGAAGGAAAGAGTCTGCATGTGATTGTAAATCAAGTTGGTGAGGAAAACATCCCAAATTCCTGCCCTCCACTGAAGAGATTATATGTCAGGATTTGTATTGATGTAATAAAGTTTACCACCGTTCAGTTTGCTTTTAATGTGTGTGTGTATGTGTGTGTGTGTGTGTGTGTGTGTGTGTGTGTGTGTGTGTGTGTGTGTGTGTGTGTGTGTGTGTGTGTGTGTTGTTGTTGTTGTTGTTGTTGTTGCTGAAATGAGCAGATCTTTAACGGGACGAATATTAACAACAGCGTCGTCCTGAATGCCAAGACCTATTGCCCTAATGGATCGTAGCTCCGCGGAACACGTAAAACCGCAGTGGCACTGCGCTTGAGCGTCTCGACTGCCAATTCATGTCACCCAAAGTCTATGGAGTTTCACACACACACACACACACACACACACACACACAGAGGTGGTGACTGAGTGAAATATCACAAGTTCGGCTGTATGACACCGCGACTGTATGAAATCAACACACAACGTGCTGATCGCATTCTCAGTATGTGAAGAGGGAGATACACTACACGAAACGTGCCAGTGTAGCATTGTGTAGATCACCTCTAACTTAGGCGTGGTTTCAGGCACGACAAAGAATGGATATGTTCCAGTTCGGTCTTTGAATGACTGCGTCAATTAATCATCAACATATTTTATGATTTCAATTGCAACACTTTCGGAGTTTACGCTTCGCTGAAACTTTCAGATACCGTGTTTCTTTGTTGTGCTCAGTTCAGTTTGTTGACGACAATCTGTCCATACGGGAACGACTGGAAACTGAGGGTGGAATGGCTATTTGTGAATCGTGAGTGACAGCTGCGCTGCACATTGTCGCTTTCTGTTTGCGACAGAGGAGAAAAACTTGCACTCGACGTATCCTTCTAACAAAAACTTTCGGCTGACATTTCCTACAAAAATTCCTGCAACGCCCACTTTAGCTGGGATGTGGCCGACTAGCTGATTCGTGACACTCGCTGGAAACCGAATGCATGAGACTGAGAAGAAGGGTTGATGCGTTGTAAGGCAGTTTGAGTTTTGAGGTTCTTCAAGTTCACAATCCCTGAAGGCAAAACAGAGAACGTAAGGAAGGTGTGGGTGGAACCATGGTTGAAACTGCAACGTCTGTTCGTGGCTGTGTCTTGCTGCTTCTTCTCGTCCTACCGGTAAGCTTGCAGTAGCAGTAGTAGTAGTAGTAGCAGTAGTAGTAGTAGTAGTAGTAGTACAAAGAGTTAAAAAGGCGAAGTTTTGAACGAGAGGGTGGGTGAATGTTTAATGGGTTTAACGGCCTTTTCCGCCACAGAATGGTGATACAAAAAATGTATCAAAGACGGGACAACGAGTGAAAAACCGAGCACAAATGTTTTGCTCCTAGTCAGGATTCGAACCAAGACCCGAGCAGTGGAAGTCCAATGCTCTGCCGCTCCACTGCCCAGGCTCCTGGAGAGCGAGTAGTTGTGGCAATGGTGGCAATAGTAGTAGAAGTTGTAGTAGTACATGTAGTAGTAGTCTTGTTTAGTAGTAGTGGTAGTTTTGCTTAGTAGTAGCAGCAGTAGTAGTGGTAGTAGTAGCAGTAGTAGTAGTAAAAGTAGTAGTTGTCGGATTCTATTTGTGTACTATGGATTTATTTGTGAGGGGGGGGTGGGGGGTGGGGGGCATCCTACTCTATTTTGAATCGAGAGGGAGAGAACTCTCCTATTCTATTGTGAGCCGAAAATTCCATGGTGGTGAACAAAAATAAAATAAAATAAAATAAAATAAAATAAAGAAAATGATGTCCGGAGGGCTTCTTTCAGAGTTTTTATTCTTGTCATTATTCTTCACAGACTACATGGGGCAAGGCCCACCTTTTGATCCGCTTCAAGAGGTTCGACAACCCTGGTGGCAAGGGAGATAACGGACAGTGCTGTGATGGACGCTTCATCATTTGTCCCTCCAAATGCGATCATCGTTTTGTCGTCTGCATCGACCGAGTATATGGGTAAGGCCAACGATAACAACATCATCATCATCAACAACAACAACAACATCATCATCATCAACAACAACAACAATAACACCAACAATAACAATAAAGTCTTGTCAATTGATATGGCTTTTTGTTGTTGTTCTTTGTTGTTGGTTTTGTTATTGTTGCTTGGGGGTAGGGGGTGTAGGAGTGGATACTTGAACAGAAGTGGGGGGGGGGATGGGGGGATGGGGGGAGGAGAGAAAAAAAGTACAGCCATGCCCCCAACCTCCCCCCCCCCTTCCCCACTCCAAACCCCTCCCCCGCCCCCCCCCCCCCCCCCCCCATTTTTTCTTTTTTTTTTTCAAACAGTGACATTGTAAATGGTACCGACGTCTGTAGCGTTTTATTTCTTGTAGACGCCTCGATACGTCAAGCTGTCCTTACGGCAAAAAGATGACGTCAGAAATCAAGGACCAAGACAGCATCATTTTTCGGGACTTCATTGGGAACGAGAAGAATCCGATGATCTTTGACTTTAACTCGTGGCCAGTGAGTATCCGTAAACGCTGAAGACAAGTGTTCGATAGTGTGATTTGTGTACCACAACAAGCCACATAAGAATAACAATAATAATAATAATAATAATAAATGGTATTTCTAGGGCGCATTTCTTTAAATAAAACTCAATGCGCCTATCACTCACTCACACTCACGCACATTATACAACGATGAAAAGACATACACTGGTGAAACTGACTAGTTAAAATAACTGGTGTTAGTAGTTTGTGGCCTCACGCCGCTCAAGCAACAGGGACCAGCACGCGGCTGAGGAAATTACTGATAGGCTTTGCGGAAGAGGAACGTTTTCAGACTGCTCTTGAAAACAGACACATGAGTCAAATGATGGCATCGCAGGTCTATTTCTGGGTCTTATATGCAGAAAGTAAACGTTAAAAGAACGATCTCAGTGTCCAATCGTTTCAGTTTCCTAAGTGATGTAATTTTCATGACAATTTTCAGTAACTATGCCTTTTCACACACACACGCGCGCGCGCGCGCACACACACACACACACACACACACACACACACACACACACACACACACACACACACACACACACACACACACACACACACACACACACACACACACACACACACACGCACGCACGCACGCACGCACGCACGCACGCACGCACACACACACACACACACATCTTGACTGTTTGGTTTTAAGGGGAAGCCTTCACTTTTATCAATTTTCTTTTTTTTTACAAGACGCATTTGGAATCGTTTAGAGCTTTTTGTTTAAGAGCCACGTCCACAAGAAGCGTTTGTGGACTGTTATTCCTTTGTTTACTGTGAACAGCATCACACTCAGCTCTCTACGACTGTGACGGCACCACCATCTAGTTTCAGCCACAGTTTGGAAAAATGAGGATGTATCTCCCGGAGTCCGTTTCCATATCTTTGGCAATACAGATACAGAGACAGAGCCACCAGAATAGTTTTGAGTATAACGGACTGAGACTGTTATCTCGCGTTTGTAATGTGAACCATTTTTGGGGTGAGCGGTGGTCTAATAGGTAGCGCGTCGGATTTAGCCGCTGCGCTACTGAACGGCCGTCACTAATGTCATGGCGATGAAGCGTGGGTTCGAGCCCAGGTCGAGCTTGTGATATGTGATACCGTTTTTTTTTTTTTTTTTTCCTGGCTGCCGGGCTGCTCATCGGGGGTTTCTCTCCGGGTTATCCGGCTTTCCTCCCCCAGCAAAATTGTAAAAAATATAGGATAGGTACTGGGTGGCGCTGCACCGCGGCGACGCGCTTCCCCCAGGGGAAGCAGTCCGAATTTCCCGAAAGGGATAATAAAGTAAAAAAAAAAAAAAAAAAAAATCTATGCTGCGTGAAATCTGTTAACAACACCGTAAAAATGTACAGCTACACTGACGATAATCAAACTAGGCTCAAGTTTCCCGGGAACTACTTAACGGATGTGATCAATTGTTGATGTAGTACTTCGGATGCTTCGTTCATTTCGCGCAGCGGAGAGGTTTTGGCTGTTTACGAGTCACGCTCGCAGTGCACTGATGGGAGACGGGTCGACCTACTTGCGCGTAGTGATTATCACTGAACTGTGGCAGAGATAAGATGAGAGGCAAAATCGGCGCGTGCAGTTTCATAGCATCAGTGACGCTCTCTCTCTCTATTCCGTCCCTTACCTTACTAAACTTCTCTGCGCAAGATCATCGATACTGATCGGAAAATAACTAAGCCACTGAAAGTACTAAATTTAAACATAAAGTTCAAGAGAACTCCTTTAGTGTCGTAGTCATCTTTCTGCCAATGAAAAAGCTGACCTATCGCCATGGTTGTAGGGTCGAGTGCGGATCAAGATTGGAGTGTGGGATCAGGATGATGGCTCGAACAGTGACGATCTGGTGGACTTCCTTAAGGCCGACATCACCATGAACCCCGCCACCAGCATGGCCACGGCTGTAGTCCAGCGACTGGCCATCAGGGACAGAGTCACGTGAGCTGCATTTTTTTATGCAAATAATCATCGAGGGTCAATGTGGCTACACGGGTTTTGGCCGGGAACGGTTCACATTTTTAATGCCAGAGTGCGCTGCGCTGTGTACGTGTGTGCCAGTGTTATCATGCGAAACACTACCTACTCGGCACAGACTGCTTTTTTTGCCTCAAGAAAATCTTGAACATAGTGCCTTCAAAAGAATCGGGTCTAAAGTACTGCACTTTCTGTCATAATTTTGTAGACATGACTATGTATGCCTTTGGTCTTTCCAACTTTGACACAGTCTAAATGTGGACGTGATGGTGTTCTGTGGACCCAACTCGTACGGCAGCTCGTGCAGCATCATCTGTGTGCCCCAGAACGACGCCTCGGCCGGCTACACGTGCGACCTGAAAACAGGCAGCAAAATCTGTCTGGATGGTACGTCAGCTTGCGGATACAGAATCCGTGCATCCTTCTTGAACTATTTGAATAGAAGGTGCTCGTAAGCTTGCCGCATCTATAGTGCACACTGTTCACTCGGGTCATACCAGTTTTTGAGGGTTCTGTCCGGGTACTCCGGCTTCCTCACCATATCAGTGCTTTGGAAATGTTCAGCTCACAAAAACATGAAAGTAATATGATGAAAATAAATGCAGTTCTTCATTTCAAAACTTTAGTAGCTGGGCTGACCCTTCACACCGCGTGGTGTAGAGTATCAATCAATCAATGGTTGCAACTCGCGGAACTTTGAGCTCAGAAACTGGGATAATTAAGCATCTGTATTCATTATTATTAAAAGTATCCTACTCTGAACCCCCCCCCCCCTCCCCCCCGTACTGTACAAGGACTTTGTCACATCACCTGATGATTTTTATGCTCAACAGGGTGGACGGGGGAAAGCTGTGACGTCAGCGTGGACGACTGCCTGACTGCTAGGTGTCAGCACGAAGCTATTTGTGTGGACGCTCACCTCGGCTATTCATGTATCTGCCCACCTGGCTTTGCAGGTAACCGACGCGATAAGTTCAGTTCAGTTCAGTTCAGTTCAGATGGTATCTCTGCGCTTGGAGAAGGCCATACGCGCTCCGCCCCATCTCTCAGTAACGTCCCTTGTGTCGTTTTTTTTTTTTTTTTTTTTTACCAGGAGTACTGTTGCAATGTTGGTTTGGTTTAAACGGGCCCTGTCACAAACCCATCTACCCACCTTTTATCTCTATCTCCGTCTGTCTGTCTGTCTGTCTGTCTGTCTGTCTCTCTCTCTCCAGGCTTTCTTTGCGAGACCGATGTCAACGAGTGCCTCAGTTACCCGTGCAAGAACGGAGGCAGGTGTGACGATGTCGTCAACGGTTTCAAGTGCACGTGCGACCCTGCATGGTTAGGCCAAACGTGCGATGTGCCCAATGCATGCCGGGAAGCCAAATGCTATCACGGAGGCACTTGCTTCAACGTCAATGGCTCTCATATCTGCAGCTGCCGTCTCGGATTCGCTGGTAAGTGTTCGGGAGAGCAGGAACTCCGCAACACGTATATGGTACTAGGGCGATACTGTACGCGATGAACGTCGTTGCCAGATCCGGTACTGTATGATTGTGAAGATGTACCCGGTCGCAAGCGACCTTGTACGCGCATTTCAGAATGTCGTTGGAGCCGAGCCGATCATCGCAGCGTTACCTGTTTTGCAGAATACTGACAGAAGCTGTTTCAGGAGTTCGTTTCGTTTTGGTGGTATGGTACGTAATCTGCTCCGTCTCCAGAACAGCTTTTGTTACTTATCAACTGTGGCAGTGATGAGATGAGATGAGAGGCGAAATCGGTCAGTGTTACCGCGTGGAGAAATGTTGGAAGAGCCCGTCGTCTTATCGAGGGAATACGATGACACACAGGCGAACACTCCTCACGTAGCGAGTTCTTATAGACTGCGTAAGGTCTCTTTCACTCACAGAAAGACTCGTGAGCGCGTAGAAAAGTTATAACCGTGTGGAGTTTATTGCAGCACTTCTCAAGCTCCGCACATACAAGCTTCTCTACTGCACACACACCAGAGAAGTGCTGTAATAAACTCCACACGGTTATAACTTTCATATAATTTATTGTGTGTCATCGTATTCCCTCGATAAGACGACGGGCTCTTCAAACATTTCTCCTCACGTAACAGTCAGTCTAAACGACGGTGCGCGCATTTCACGATCAGGTGGAACTTGAAGCCGTAGCTGTCCTGACCATCGCATTGTTGTCGGTTTTGCGAAATAATGTCGGAACAAGTGTTGCTTCATGAACTGGCATAGCTTTGGTTATATGGTAGGTGCTGCACTTTGTCAACAAAACAGCAGTAGGACGTACCTGATCACGAGCGTTTCGTTGAATGCTTTTCACAATCTCGTATGATCTGTAGCCGTACCGACCATCGGCGAATCATCATTGGTTTTGCGGAATAATTTCGGAGGTTCTTCAAGAACGTGTTAAGTTTGGGCGATACGTGATGTAATGTAATCTTGTAATGTATATATCGTACCCGGTCGCAAGCGATCTTGTAGGAGCCGAGACCGTAGTGACCATTGCCTCGTAACCAGTTCTGCGGAATTGTTACGGGAGTTGCTCGAGGAGGTCGTGTCGGCAATGAGGTACACGACATCCGCCATTATTCCGAAGTTGTTTCAGGAGTAGCCTCAGTAAGCCTTCGTTTTGGCGATGCGCGACGTACCATATTGCCAAAACTGTTGAGCTCTTGCACGTGCGTGATGGACAGCCCCGTGCTTTTCCAACGGGCCTTGGTCTGTTTGTTCGCCGCCTGCCGCCAGACATCTCTATTGACATTGGCCAGCAGACCACAATGCGTACCAGGTAATACGCAGTATGCAGGAGCTCTATACGACAGTGCCCATTTAGGTCGAACTTGACCACATGATTAGTAATCGGTACTCCTTTTACTCCACAGGCAAGTCGTGCGAGATAGACATTGACGAGTGTGCCAGCTCACCCTGCCGCAACAATGGAACCTGTACCGAGGGGGAGGGTACGTTCAGTTGCACCTGTGTCCCCGGCTGGACTGGCGTCACGTGCGACGTTGACTTGGACGAATGTTTCAGCTCGCCCTGTGTTCGAGGAACTTGTACGGATCTCTTCAACGATTTTGTATGCAGTTGCCCCGAGGGGTACACTGGTAAGTACCACAGTGTGTTTGTTTCTCTGTCTGTTTGTTTGACCTCTTCCCAGTTTTTTGTTTGTTTTTTTTTGGTAGATAAAACTTGGTAGATAAAGCTTAAAGGTAAATACTACTATCCTGAAAGTGTAGGAGGATGCCTTTTAGTCTTACGTTTTTTTTTGTTTTTGTTTTTTTTTAAAACTAATTTATCGTCCCATTCCGGAAATTCTGGCTGCAGCGCCACCCAATACCTATCCTATTTTTCAACTTTGCTGGGGGAGGAAAGCCGGATAACCCGGAGACAAACCACCAATGAGCAGCCCGGTAGCCAGGAAAAACCGCGGCCACATTTCAGAAGTTTCGCCTGCGCTCGAACCCACGCTTCATCTCCGTGACAGCGGTGACGGCAGTTCCGTAGCACAGGGGCTAAGTCCGACGCGCTACGTATTAGACCACCGCTCATTCATTTGACTGCATGAGTTCGAATCCTGACGGTCAACATTTGAGATTGAGAAACCAAAGACAACTACATCCTGAAATTTTGTTTTCGTTTTTCTATTTTCCCCGTAGGCAAAATATGTGAGTCGGACATTGACGAATGTCTGGAGGAAATCTGTGCTAATGGCGCCAACTGCACCAACCTAGTGCCAGGTTTCCAATGCGCATGCGCACAAGGTTTCACCGGAACCACGTGCAACGATGACGTAGACGAGTGCTTGGACAATCCATGTTACGGCGCCGCCACCTGTGTCAACACACATGGAAGCTTCCAGTGCCTGTGTCCTCCCGACTATACAGGTATGGTCGACTTCGCGGATCACGCGAGAACGACTCTAGGGCTTTTCTCGGGCCTGGTTAATGCCGGGATATTTATGACAGGAAGCGTGGGATGCGGCCCTGTCCCGCAGTCCCAAACCACACGAACCTCCATAGCATCACCTTACCATCATCTTCATCTCCATCATAATGCATAATAAAAATTGTCCCAGCTTCCGAGCCCTCCGTAGATTCTACCCATTACCTGGGAGGGACACCACTGGAGCCGGCAAAGAGTTGGGGCAGCAAAAAAAAAAAAAAAAAAAAAATTTCGTCCCTTCGGGAAATCCTGGCTGCAGCGCCACCCCAATACCTATCCTATTTTTCAATTTTGTTGGGGGAGGAAAGCCGGATAACCCGGAGACAAACCACCGATGAGCAGCCCGGTAGCCAGGAAAAACCGCTGCCACATTTCACAAGTATCGCCTGCGCTCGAACCCACGCTTCATCTCCGTGACAGCGGTGACGGCAGTTCCGTAGCACAGGGGCTAAGTCCGACGCGCTACCTATTAGACCTCCGCTCATTCATTTGACTGCAAGGAAGGTTTTAGCGGCCTCCCGTTGACTTGTGGGCACGAACTACTTCTTACGGAACTACGAGACCCTTTGCGAACGAAGCGATGCTGCATTTGAATATTGTGATAGTTTTCAAAACTTTTTCCCCCTGTAGTTTTACTAGAAACCAAATGTCTTTTGTCATCTTGTCTTGTCACTTTCGCTCAGCTGGCATAGTTCGCCCGTTCGGGGAGGGGGGTGGGGGGGGGGTAAAGGTATACCAGTCGTCCACTGGGAGGGGCGATTGTATACCCGCTGCACAATTATAGACCAACAGCCGTACTGGCCAACTCTCGCGAGATTTCCGTGCTGGGGATACAATCGTCCCTCCCAGTGGACGACTGGTATACATTTACCCCCTCCCCCCCCCCACCCCCCGTCCCAAAAGGCCGAACTATACCAAGTGAGCGCCACTTTCTGGATTCTAATAATATTGAACAAATCTTGTTTATCAGGGTTAGGGCCAATGACCTAGACATTCGCCTCTCGATTACGAGACCATGAGTTCGAATCCTGACGGTCAACATTTGAGATTGAGAAACCAAAGACAACTACATCCTGAAATTTTGTTTTCGTTTTTCTATTTTCCCCGTAGGCAAAATATGTGAGTCGGACATTGACGAATGTCTGGAGGAAATCTGTGCGAATGGCGCCAACTGCACCAACCTAGTGCCAGGTTTCCAGTGCGCATGCGCACAAGGTTTCACCGGAACCACGTGCAACGATGACGCAGACGAGTGCTTGGACAATCCATGTTACGGCGCCGCCACCTGTGTCAACACACATGGAAGCTTCCAGTGCCTGTGTCCTCCCGACTATACAGGTATGGTCGACTTCGGATCACGCGAGAACGACTCTAGGGCTTTTCTCGCGTACGCAGGAAGGACCCAGGCATTATTTAGTCTTGTACTAGTATGCGGACGTAGTCTGGTGCACCTCTCCACGTGCGCGAAGTATAAAGTTTGTACTTTTTGTGTTGCGTGAACCATCTGATTTTGTCCCAGCTAAACCAGCTCGTTTCTGACGGTGACATACGTAAGTGGAGTCGTACATGTAGTTGGCGCACTCCTCCATTCCTGCGTACGACCAAAATGGCCGAGAAGTCACTTCTTAAGTTGGGAGTGAGTGCAAGCTCAGTCTGTGAGTCCGAGCCTGCTTCGTCTACATGTACATCCGCACGCGCACGTCCCTACCCGGTTACAAACCAGTAATAGCTTCCGGGTCATGTAGTAAGAACTACGCTAAATATAGTGGAAAATCTTTGCTCCTTTTAAAATGTGTGCAGAGTTTTTTTTTAAAAATGGCAATCTGGTGCTTTTTGTTGGCTTTGTAAACAAGTTTCATGCCAGGTAATAGTACAATTAGGGGAAAATGAGGCTGGCTTGTGGACTATTCGTATTCATCCGCGGCTGGAACATGAACCAGCAGACGACCGTGGAATGAGGGGGTATGTGGTCGCTGCCAACGTTGCCAAATAACGGAACATTGGAATTTGTTGAAATTTACTCTACACATGAGTCTACGGCTGCCTGATTTTTGTGAATTTTTTGGTGAATTTTAAAGCATTTCTAGGGTGTCATCTGCAACGTTATGTGTAAGAGGAATATATAGCGTTTTCCTCCAAAAATGCACCTATGGTACGTAGCCTGTATTTACGCCGGGGATGAAGGTCGGAGGGGAAGGGGGATGTAGCCTTTATTCCGGTTATCACTGTAATGGGTGATGGGACTACCCCTCCCCCCCCCCCCACACACACACACTAAAGGACTACTTATTCCCTTTGATACCACTTCTCGCCGGGGAATCAATGACGTGTCTTACACCGGTCACTTTTTTTTTTTTATTTGAAAGAACTTTCCTACATGTTACCTGTCACAACAAGTTGCTACACTGGATTCGGCGTCTCCAGTGTATGCGTGTCATGTTTCGTCCGTCTGTGTGTTCATTCGGGATTTTTCGTAAGCGACAGTCGGCCTTTCTGTCCGCAATTTTCTCAGGCCAACTCTGCGACGCGGATATTGACGAGTGTCTCGATGGACTCTGTGCCAATGGCGCCACCTGCACGAACCTACAGCCAGGATTCCAGTGCGCGTGCGCACAAGGTTTCACCGGAAGTACCTGCAACGATGACGTGGACGAGTGCCTGGACAATCCATGTTCCGAGGCCGCCACGTGTGTAAATTCACACGGAAGCTTCCAATGTCTGTGCCCACCTGATTATACAGGTACGGTTAACTTTGGTCCGAGCCACACCAGTGACTGATGATTTATTTTCCGGCCAGATTTTTTGTTTATCTTTTGAGAAGCCGGCTGACGGTACATTGGATTCAAGCATCATGTCACTCGCCTGTCACCGTCCGTCTGTCTGTCCGTTTCGGGTTTTTGTCAGAAACTGTTGCGTATTCGTGTACGGATCCGTTTTAGAGGTGCCAATTCAAAGATCACTTTACCGAAGACACGGACTTTTTAACAGTTGCGCTTGCGTGACTGCGTCTGTGCGGGAGCCGGGGTGGCCGAATGGTAAAGCGTTGGACTTCTAATGCTCGGGTCGTGAGTCTATGAGTTCGTATCCCGGCTGGGGCCAAATATTTGTGCTGGCTTTTTCATCGTTGCCCCGTCTTTGATATCACCCGTATGTGGTGGAAAAGGACGTGGAACCCCTAAACAACCACCCACCCCACCCTGATTCTGTGCGCTCGAAGTAGTCTGTTTTAATGACGAGTAAAGCTCTTAATGCACCGCCGCGGCCCGAAGTTGTTGAACTCAGCCGTGCCGGCAAGGCTGTGGCAGACTGCTGATCCTTTCGGCTTGCGTTTAGGCTTCTGTTGGCTCAGTGCTAGCCTGAAATAGGCTGCAGGTGTGAGTGTTTCTAAAGTGGTACATTACACAACCACGAAAAACAGCTGCAGCCGATCTGTGTGCCTAGATCTGTGGGAAGATGAGCTTTTAAAATTTAGTTGTTGGTTTAATTTTTTTTTTAATTCATGGAAGTATCGCCGTCAAACAGTAAATAGCATTACATTGTAAGAGGGCACAACAAGTAAAAACTTATATATACGTGCTCATCTAAGCCAGTTTACATAGTTACAGTTTTCACAATTTTGTTCTTCTCTAATTTGTAACCTTAAATCGGTTGTCCCAGAGGAGGGTGCATTGTAGAAGTATTCAAAATACGACTTTTACCGTGACCGTGACCTCAGATCAACGTCTCTGTGTAGGGGAAGACTGTAAAACCCAAATCGACGACTGTGCCGAAGCGCCGTGCGAGCACGGTGGCACCTGCACCGACGATGTTCTTGACTTCCGGTGCGCATGCTCAGAGGACTGGACGGGGCCTACGTGTAATGAGTACGTCGACCGGTGTACGAAGGGGCCGTGTCAAAATGGCGCGACGTGCAAAGACCTGGGCTTTGGGACAGAGCTGACCTGCCAATGCGCAATGGGTGGGTATTGCACGAATGGATAATTAATAGAATAGATGATAATTATGATGGCTGGATGGAATGGTGCCGTTGCGGCTTACACGGCTGCTTGCTGGCTAAAACAATTTACTCTGCAGACGTCTTTCGCATCGTATGTTCAGAAAGCTCCACAACTATAGTGGGAAAAGTTATTTGCTTTCCATTCCTGGTGTTTTCCAGTATTTGCTATGATATACTATGAACAACAAAAGTCATTGAGATAAATGAAATCTGCGCATCAACCAGTTGTCTCTTTCCTGTTTTGATTGTTCTGTTCCGTCCACAGTCAGTGAACTTCAGCCTTAATCGTAGAGACTAGTCGCTTACGCAAATCAGTGATTTAAAAGAGCCTTTAAACTCTTATCTCAGATTGACAGTGCCAAACACTTCTCGATCTCGATCTTGATCGCTTGTTCCTTCTTTTATGCTACATTTCTTTCCACTGCGAGCCATAAACGTTTTCATGGAGTACCTCTGCTTTCTATAATTAGACAACTGGATTGTGGTGGATTGAAAAAACTCTGAAAAACTATTCTGAATCTTTTAAAGGCTGGGACGGTCCTCTCTGCGAGCAAGATACTGACGAATGCCGGGGAGAACCGTGCAGCAACGGAGGAACGTGTACGAACGAGCCCGGAACCTTCTCGTGCAGCTGTCCCGAGGGCTGGACAGGGGCGCTGTGCACGGACGACGTTGATGAGTGCGAACTGCTGGCTAGGCAGGAGGAGCAGAACCAGAACCAGATGGACAACCTGACAACCTCGGAGGAAGCTGGACACGCTGAGGATTACACCAGCCGCCATCAGGTAGGTACAGGTACATTGTGTACACACGCACGCACAAATACTATCAAGTGTGGAAGCTAAAAAATCCCTCGTCCATCTTTCGAAGAAAAGTGGAAAACGGACATACTGTCGCACGCACCAGAGTGAATAGAAGGGTGGAGGTTTGCACATAACGTAGCGCTTAACGGCAGCAGGCTTTGACTGCTTCGTCCTCCTGCCCTGAGGCGCCATGAGCACTTCAGAAGGGATGGATATGTGCGCCGACCAGAAGTCTACCATACCATACATTGCAGTTTGCAGTACATAGCCATGCCAGGTACTACTCTCCTGGTCCGCAAATGGTTCTGCGCAAACCCCAGAGGACGTTAGGTGTGACAGAGATTACAACCACCACCAGGTACACTTATGTACCATTCTGTGGTTACTATGCTCTCCGCCGAAATTCGACGCCAGTCCGGCGCAGCACGAATCTTCGCGTAGTCAGTTGGCATATTAAACCAATCACAGAGGCCTTGTCAGTGTAATGGCAAACCAGTCCTATTGCGACTTTCTGAGGCGCTCCTCCCGAGCAGAACAATTTCTACATTAATTTTGTCACGGGTATGCTGCGAAAAGGGAATAGAGGGAGGGAGGGGGAGGGATAGGTCGCATAACACGGCAGAAACGTTCTTCGTTTTATTTGTAGCCGGTGAGTATAACTGAGGAGCGGGGTGGGGTGGGTGGGTGTTTGGGAGTTTAACGCCCTTTTCCACCATAAACGGGTGATATCAAAGGCGGGGCAACGATGAAAAAGCCAGTACAAATATTTGGCCCCAGCCGGGAATCGAACTCACGAACCGAGCGTTGGAAGTCCAACGCTCTACCGTTCGGCCACCCCGGCTCCCCGTATAAGGAGGGGGAAAGTAAACAACTATACAGGTGTTAAATACAAATATAGAATGGTAATTTCAGTCGAACTTTATTTGGAACACACATGTAAGCATGTAAGCAGGCTTCTAAAGGCACGAGTTTTTGTTCCATAGACAAACGGGTTCGAGTCAGACTTCTCCCAGAACAACGATAACGAAAGTCTGCTGGCCTGTCACCATGCCGGTGTATGCGCCAACGTGGATGGGGGGTTCCTGTGCCAGTGCCTGCAGGGTTGGGAGGGGGCGCGTTGCCAAGACGACGTGGACGAATGCATGTCAGATCCGTGTCTGAACCGGGGCTTGTGCAGCAACACTCCGGGGAACTTCTCCTGTGCCTGTCTCGATGCCTGGACCGGGCAGGTTGGCTGAGTTGTTTGCTCAGTTGCTTGCTTGGTTGCTTACTTGCGTGGTTGCTTGCTTGCTTGCTTAGCTGCTTGTTTAGTTGGTTGGTTTCTTGCTTGGTTGTTGGCTAGGATGCTTCCTTGGTCGGTTGCTTGCTTGCTTGCTTGTTGGCTGGCTTGGATGCTTCCTTGGTCGGTTGCTTGGTTACTTGCTAGGTTGTTTGCTTGGTTGGTTGCTTGGTTGCTTGGTTGCTTGCTTAGTGCTTGCTAGGTTGGTTGCTTGCTTGGTTGCTTGCTTGGTTGGTTTCTTGGTTGTTTGCTTCCTTGCTTGCTTGTCTGGTTAGTTGGTGCGTGTTTGCTTTGTTGCTTGGTTGATTTGTTGCTTGCTTGGCTTTCTTACGTGCTTGCTGACTTGGCCGCTTGGTTGACTGGCTGATTTATTGCTTGCTTACTTGGCCACTTGGTTGCTTGGTTGTTTGGTAGGTTTGTTGGTTGGGAGACTAGTCCCCATTCCTTAACTCAATTCCCTCCAAGTAAGTTTTGGGCTGTGCGCCAGTGGCAAGCAGTTAAGTCCTAATTAATTTCTATTTCTATCTGCATGAATTTGGCTCAGTTGGAGTGTTGCACTTTGATCATACTCGTGTTTGCTGCAGTACGGGTCGTCAAGGAACCGTTAATCTTGCTTGATTTTCGCATACAGGGGGGAAAAAAGAAAGAAAGAAAGAACCGTGGGAAACTCGTGTGCGGTACGAAATGTGCTATGGTTCATATGACATTCATCAAGTACAATTACCATATGAATTATATGGCATGAGAGTGAATAAGTATCACATCAGCTGATGTATCCATAATCACAATCTCCGGCAACAAAGTACCCACGCTGACTTCAGCAAGGTCAGATCAGGGTCTGAAAGAAAGTCAGAATCGTATTGTTCTAGCCATACTGATTATTACATCAGACCAGAGAGCAACCACACATGATGATTATTTTAATGACATTGATGACGACAACGAGCACGATGACGACAATGATGACACAGTGTCCACGACCATGCTGCTGCTAATGATGGTGGTGGCAATAACGATTACGATGGTGATGACCACGACGAAATGACGACGACAACGACGAAGACGACGGCGTTGTTGATGATGATGATGATGATGATGATGTCTTCCAGAGGTGTGAGGAGGACGTGAACGAATGTAAACGCGAGCCGTGCGCAGCGCCAGCCCGATGTGTCAACACCCAAGGAGGCTTCACCTGCCTGTGCCCGCGTGGCTGGAAGGGCAACGCCTGTGATGAGGACGTGAACGAATGCCTCGGTCAGGTCGAGGACGTACCGTGTGAGGAAGAATGTGAGTTTGTCACTTTAGAGTTCTGAGTAGCTGCCGTTAAGTAATGCCTACTGTTTAACTTTTTCACGACCGTACACCCGGCGTTTGTGCAGAGCCTTTGCATACTGGGCGGTCGGTGGTCTAGTGGTTAAGAGACTTGTCACCAATGCGAGAGGTGGGGGGTTCGAGTCCCACTCGGGGCAAAGAATTTTTCCTTCTCGTATGTGGCACCGTTCATTCGGGCCGATCGTCGGGGGTTCTCTCCGGGTACTCCGGCTTCCTCCCCCTCTGCTTTGGAAATATTCAGCCCACCAAATTTGAAAAATAAATGTAATTCTAAAATTCCGAAATTTTAATAGCTGAGCTGACCCTTCGCACCACGTGATTGTAATGTGTTTATGTCCAGTGTGTGGGAGAATGCGTGTGATTCACGTGAGCGTGCGTGTTGGGTTCAGTTCGCGGCGCTTTGAGCCGATTCGTGAAATTGGGTAAAGCGCCTATACAATACTCATTAATATTATTATTATTATCGTTGCTAACCACACACCCAGATCCCGGGCGCTGACGCGTGAGGACGCTGTTATCAAGCACATACAACCAATGTTATCTCCGCTCTTACTGTGACCCCTGAGCCCAATTTTTCGAATCAAAAATATTTTTCCCTAAACGTGCTTAAAAGAACAGAATACCAAACGGTTCAAAACATTCTTATAGGACAACAGATAAGACACATTTTAATCTCCTTCTCTCTGAGCTGTTTTGCATTGTTCTGTCCTAGGATGGTTCAGTTTGGGTATTTAGTTTGCGTGGATGAACGGTTGAAAAACAACTTTACTTCGCTGCGGTTTAGAATCAGTGATAATTGGTGATACGATTTGTAACATCTCACAACACGGCTTCAACGGTGACTTTCACGTAAATGGTTTTTGTTTGTTGTTGTTGTTTTGTTGTTGTTGTTGTTGTTTTGTTGTTGTTGTTGTTTTGTTTTGTTTTGTTTTGTTTTGTTTTTTTTGGGGGGGGGAGGAGGGGGTGTTCTATTTCCCCCTTGACACAACCTCCTCAGTGTCACGCAGTCTGCATACCGTCCGCGTCACAGCACAGAAACTGCTCTGTTGAAGATTATGGATGACCTGTTGTCTGTCCTTGACGATAGCCACATCGCTGTGCTGACCTTGCTCGATCTATCAAGTGCTTTTGACACCATTGATCATTGTATTTTGATCAATCGTCTTCAGTCCGTTTTTGGCATTCGTGGATCCGTGTTATCATGGATTGAATCATACCTCTCTGGAAGGACACAGTCCATTGTCGTCGACGGTCTTCATTCTGACCCTTTACCCCTGGTTTTCGGTGTACCACAGGGGTCAGTCCTCGGCCCGGTGCTCTTTATAATGTACACCCAGCCTCTCTCTCAGACTATGAGCAGTCACTCAGTTTCACATATTTCATATGCTGATGACACCCAGCTCCATGCCCATGGTCCTATGAGTCAAGCTTGCACAGTTGTTCAGGGTCTCGAAGAGTGCATCTCAGATGTTAAATCATGGATGTCTACCAACAAACTTAAATTAAATGACGATAAGACCGAAGCACTGCTCATAACCTCCCAACGCAACTACACGTCCGAGGCTCTTCCTCACTCCATGTATGTTGACAGCACGTCCATTGACTTTTGCCTATCTGCGAAAAATCTTGGCGTCATCATTGACTCACATCTATCAATGAAGCTCCATGTGCTCAATGTCTGCAAAGCTGCATATTGTGAACTTAGGTGTATCAGTTCCATGCGGCATCTTCTGTCTACTGATGCTACCAAAACGCTAGCTTGTTCCTTTGTCCTCTCCCGTTTAGACTACTGCAACTCATTACTCTCAGGCTGCCCTCAGTACCTCATAGACCGACTTCAGAAAGTCCAGAATAACGCAGCTCGTCTGGTGCTGAAAGCCCGTAAAACCGACCACGTCACTCCTCTTCTCCGCACACTCCACTGGCTTCCAGTCACTGCTCGCATCCATTACAAAATCCTGTCTCTGACCTTTACCTCTCTGTTTGACTGTGGACCTCTCTATCTCTCTGAACTCTTACACATCTACACCCCCTCCAGACAGCTGCGTTCCTCATCCGACTCACGAATTCTCACTATTCCAACCGTGAGAACAAAGTCCTTCGGCCAGCGCCGTTTCTCCTTCCAAAGCCCGGTCCTCTGGAACAGCCTCCCCCAGGAAATACGGCACAGTCAATCTGCCCAGTCCTTCAAACACGCCCTTAAAACGCATCTGTTCACATCAGCCTTCACATTAATGATTCAGCCCGTTCCCATCACCAACCCGTTGTCTTTGCAGTGTGTATGATGGATGTAGGTGTGTATCGGATGTTGGTATGTATGTAGGTGTCAGTGCTTGTTTGTATGACTGAATGTCTGACTATATGTATGTAGTGTATGTATCTATGTATGTACGCTTTTTATTCGCATTTATTTAGTTGATTATTTATCTATTACTCAGTTATGTGTTTATTTATCACCTTTTGTATACACTTGTAAAGCGCCTAGAGCCCCGGCTCCGGAGATTAGGCGCTATAGAAATCATTATTATTATTATTATTATTATTGTATTTCATTAGTCAGGCTATACCTGCTTTATTCTCCTTTCCGGGTTTGTTGATAGGTGAAGTTGTGGCAGCATTACGGCACTGCGAGTTTGATCGACGTATTTGTCCATTCTAAAACGTTCCATTAAATCTTTAGTTTAAGCATAAATACTTCTCAAATACTTGGTTACTGTAACACTGTCGTGTGTAGTCAAGTCCTGCGGCTTAATTTCTTTATTCCCGTGTGCAGTGGACAGTATTTGTGGGAACATCCTAGTTCTTCCCTGTCAGAACAGTGGAACGTGTCACAACACCCCAGGTGGATTCACGTGCACCTGCACCGCCGGCTGGACCGGACAGGTGTGTGACCAGGACGTGGACGAGTGTTCTGCGCCAGTTACCATGGCAACCAGCGCCGTTCCCTTGACGACGCCGTCGACGACCTTGACAACCGCTCACATCGTTTCCCCAGATGGTTCTTCTCTCACTGACGATGACGACAGAAACGGAACGAATGCGCCTGTTGAGAGTTTGCCCGGCTACACGACAAGTGACTCCAGCGCCACTCCTCCTTCTGCTTCTGCAGAACAACTGTGTCAGCATGGCGGAACGTGCAACAACATCCCAGGGTCGTTCAGCTGCTCCTGCTCGCCTCATTGGCAGGGCGACCTGTGCGACGAGGACGTTGATGAGTGCGCCCAGAGCACCAACCCTTGCCACAACGGAGGCGCATGCACCAACTACCCTGGAGCCTTCAACTGCACGTGCGTCAGCCCTTGGGATGGGCCTTTGTGTACGCGGGAGATAGACGAGTGTCGGTCTCAGCCCTGTGCCAACAACGGGACCTGCATCTCTAGGAGGGCGGCAGACGGGGGAGGATTCCAGTGTCTGTGTCCGCGGGGTTGGCGGGGATCCAAGTGTGAGCAGGACAGAGACGAGTGCGCCCTTGACCCGTGTCTCAACAACGGCACGTGCAGCAACGAGCTAGGCGGCTTCCTGTGCACGTGCCCTGATGACGTCATCGGTCTCACGTGCGACAACGAGACAAAATTGGACTACGGTAAGCAGTTGACAGGAGACGTGCAGTTCAATATAAACTTCAAGCTTGAAATTTTACGGGGTTAGTGAAAGAGAACGCTGCGCGCTCGTGCACGCACACACACACACACACACACGCACACGCACACACACACACACACACACACACACAAAAATTAACACCAGGAAACCTCGTACATTTTGGACATCGCAATTGGTTGCAGGCGTGGGACTGCCGCTGTATTTCAAGGGATGGCTGAAGAGTCGAGAGAAAGTTGAGGTACAGAAAGGAATCCAGCAGTTCTTGGAACAGTACGGCGAATTCCGAAATGGTCTGAAGATACGGGCTTCCGTGCAGACGAGCGAAATGACGAGTGCAGATGAAAGGTTGGCGTTGTGGTAAAAAGTTGTCTTTTTGTTGTTGTTGTTGTTCTTTGTTTTTTAAGACAGTGGGTTTATTATTATTATTATTATTAGTGGTTGGTTTGTTTGTGTTTGTGTTTTTTTTTAATTGTACGCATAACAGGCGAGTGTTTCTACAAACACAACATTAACCGTACGCCTGTCAAACTCCACGTACATGTGTGGCTGTTTCTTCTCACCACTTGTATGGCATGTTTTTATTCCCATCAGCAAAGAGCCATTGACGGAGGTTTCAATCAGCCTGAAGATCGAAAACGTGACGTTGTCACAAGAGGAGGTCACTGAGATCTTCAACAGGATCCCGCCACACCGGCTTGAGAGTTACTTCCCCTTGCCCTTTTTCTTCGGGGACGTCGGTGGGAGAGTGGTGATGGCAAGCACTTCGGCAAAGGCAAGTCATTTGAACTACAGCAACGAAGTTTCACCAACACCACACATCAGAGAACGTGGAAACGCCTCCTCTTGTTTTACCACTTATTTCATGAGTATTTGTGCTGTGGTGCTGATGAAACTTAGTTAAATTTGACTCGCGGGGAGCCGGGATAGCCGAACGGTAGAGCGTTGGACTTTCAATGCTCGGGCCGTGAGTTCGAATCCCGGCTGGGGCCAAATATTTGTATTTTATCGTTGCCCCGTCTTTGATATCACCCTAACGTGGTGGAAAAGGACGTTAAACTCCCAAACACCTACCCCACGCACCCACCACCCACCCCTTGATATCGCCCGTGCGTGGTGGAATAGGACGTTAAACTCCCACACACAAACACACACACACGCACGCACGCACGCACTCACACGCGTGCGCACACACACACACACACACACACACACACACACACACACACACACACACACACACACACACACACGTAGTGAACGATAAGACAAGAACTTTAATGAAATCAGGTGTAAAATTATTAACATTATCCGACTGGAGAAAAAACAAAAAAAACGCGTATGTTACAATGATGCAGATCACAGCGGTATACTAACAAGTTGTCGTATTTTGTAATGCTACGATCCTGGTAAATATTGTTGGAATCGCCCGTACAGCAGACACACTTCAGAACTGAGCCCGAAATGATATAACACAAACATGAGGAGGCCTGCTTGCTAAGCACCAGATAGCTCGTGATTATTCGCCAAGCTGAGTCCTGAACTTGATGCAGCAAGTCAAAATCACAGTTAACTATAAAACAACAACAACAACAACAACGACAACAACAACAACCCACCAAAACACCACAGGTGCAACAAGAACAACAACAACGGTGATAATGATGATGACGGATTGGATCTGATCATTTGTCTTCAGGCGTTCCCTGTCCCCTGGTACTACATTCTGGCCGGCTCGCTGGCTCTAGCTCTCGTCATAACTGCTATTGTCATCCTCTGCCGTGTGAAGCATGCGTGAGTACTGTTTCTGCTGTTTTTTGTGTGTGTTGTTGTCCTTGTTGTTTACTCGTATGGGGGCGGTCGGTGGTCTAGTGGTTAAGAGACTTGTCACCAATGCGAGAGGTCAGGTTCGAGTCCCACTCGAGGCAAAGAATTTTTCCTTCTCGTATGTGGCACCGATCATTCGGGCCGATCGTCGGGGGTTCTCTCTGGGTACTCCGGCTTCCTCCCCCCCTCCCGCATTGGAAATGCTCAGCCCACAAAATTTGAAAAACAAATGCAATTCTAAATTCCGAAACTTTAACAGCTGAGCTGACCCTTCGTAACACGTGATTGTAATGTGTTTATGTCCAGTGTGTGAGAGAATGTGTGTGATTCACGTGAGCGTGCGTGTTGGGTGTAATTCGCGGCGTTTTGAGCCGATTCATGAAATTGGGTAAAGCGCCTATACAATACTCATTATTATCATTATCATTATTATGATTATTGTTTTGGTTTTTACTTGTCATGCTTTGCATTGACAATCTCTGTAACTTACAGTTACTGTAACCTGTAGGGCTTTTTGAAGAAACTCACTTTCGTGATTCTAGAGCCCAGGGTAGCAAGTTATACTGACCAGCAAGAGCAAGCGCGTATTGCAGGTCCTGTTGACTGTTGCAGATCTTCCGCACCATTCAGATAAGCACTTCTAAAATACTTTCACCATTTGACGGTGCAAATCTCTTTCATACCCAACGGAATTAATGCTCTAAGGGTTCATAAGAAAGTTTCTTTTTGCGTTTTGTTGTTTGCCTGATCGCCGATTTCTTCTTTTTGTCTCAAAATCCAGTGTTCGCTGGTGGTGCTTGCCTCGCAAAAAGTCGGACGCGTCCATCAAGTTCGCGAAAAACGGCACCCGCAACCCAGCCTTCAACGCCGACCTGGAGGAGCACGAGCCGCCCATGGAAGGTGAAGCTGAGAACGGTGAGAACGGTGGTCGCCACGCTCGCCGCATGATCATGTCTCGAACTCTGCCGCCGTCATGGTCCGGGGCAAGGCCAAGGTCACGAGAGGCGTTGCTAGGCATTCCGAGGCCCGTTTCCATGGATGCGTCCTGGTCGCGTCCCAGGCCAAGGTCAGAGGAGCATTTCGGGCCGAGAGTGCTGCCGGTGGAGATCGTGGGAAAGAGGTCAAGGCCGGCGTCCACCTCGCCCGACCCGAACAGGGTGACGGAGAAACCGTGGTCCTACAACAACGCGCTGTACCTTGGCATTCACAAGCAGCACCCGCCGTCCCAGCTGGGGCTGTACCATGGGCACCACCCGCCAGACCTCAACCGAAGAGGGATGCCCCTGCCTCCTCCTCCGACGTGCAGCCCGCCTCCTTCCACTTATGAGCCACCTCCTCCGGTTTGCAATTCAACTCCTTCGACCTATGAGTCACCTCCTTCGACTTATGACCGACCTCCTTCGGCTTGTGATCCACCTCCTTCCATTTATGAGCCACCTCCTTCGACTTACGATTCACCTCCTTCGACTTATGAGTCTCCTTCGACTTACGAGTCGCCTTCGACTTGTGATCCATCTCCTTCGACTTACGAGCCACCTCCTCCGATTTGCGACCCACCAGCTTCGGCCTGCAATCCAGGGGCTGATACGTCAATGCAGTGAAAAGAGGCTCGGTACGGATGGATTAGATTTAGGAAAGGACTGGTTCTACGACAACAAAATACTAGCTGAAAATCCGTTACTGTGTGATTTATGGCTTGTTTCCAGCTTCTCCGGGAATCCCGATAAAAAGCTGAGAAACTCCATCTCTTTATTCTTCTCAATCCGTCAGCCGCGAATTAGTCTTTGTGGCTTGCGCGGCTTTAAGCCCTAAAAACTCACTCACTCACTCTTCTCAATCCAGTTGTTACGAGTTCCAACCTTCTCCTATTTCTCTCCACTGACTATGATTTCCTGTAAGTCCGTAGTGCGCATAGTCTGCACTCTAAAAAGGCGTCACTACCCAAAATGTCCAATGCCCGGTCTCCACTGACAGGTCCATACTGCCCGAAGTCAATACTGTACTGCCCGGAGTCTTCTCTGCCTGAAGTCTGTTACACACTGCCCGAAGCCTATGACATAATTACACTTCCCAAAGCGTCCACTAGCGTAAGTCAGTACTGCTCAAACTTTCCTCTGCCGAAGTCACTGCCCAAAGTGGTTGACAATGCGACTCACACGCACATTATGATCAAAGATGAAGATAAAATCATTAAGGCTTGGAATATGAATTCCCTTTCTGCCTTAGCACATTTTCGGCGATGAATTTAAGACACTCCGTTTGTTTGTTTGTTTGTTTGTTTGTTTGTTTGTTTGTTTGTTTGTTTGTTTGTTTGTTTGTTTTGGGGGATTTGTGGCACATAACCAGGAGAAAAAAAAATCAGACTTTTCAGTATGCATTTATCTTAATTTTATCATGATGTTAGTCGGCCAAACTGGGCCCGTATGTAAAACTCGAGGTTATTTTAACCCACGGCTACGGGCCTAACCCAGACTAGGACAAAAGAAACCCCAAAACAAAATTAAATAATTAAAAAAAAGGAAGCGAAGAAAGAAAGACAAAAATCCTTCTATAACGACATAGGCACCTCGCTGGAATGGACCCGCTTCCTGATTTAAAACAACAAAACAAAAACAAAACAAAAACAGAAAATTTAACCCTAGAGCTAGTTTATTTCGAGGTTAGACTCTAACCCGGGGCTAATGTCTCTAACCCCGACTTCTACATGCGGGCCCAGCTCTTTCCTCCGCTTTTTCATTCCCTGTGTATGAAATTATACATGCTTAAAGGAAGGGCGATTGAATTGCCGTTTTGAACTCATGTGAATAAAATAATTTAGTGTTCTTTTCAGTAAACCCAATTCGCTGCCCTTTGTACATAATTTTTCGTTAAAAAAAATGGTTTTGTTTGTTGTTGATGTTGTTATTGTGGTGAATGTATATTACTCACGTTTGAATGTACTGTGTATGTTCATGCTGTTCTCCTTTGTGCACATATATCAGATTTGGATCAGCCATTTTAGGGTGTGTTTTTTTCTGTAGTAGTGAAATGCTGTTTGCTTTGCGTAGGCACTGGATAACGACTTTAGAAGTTAAGTTGATGTCGTCGTATCGGCGGTTAGGTAGTTTTTGAAGCCATAGAGGGGGAATAGAAAAAGTGCGTAATCTGGAACGGAGCCTTTTCTTGTTTGCCTGTTATTTGCTTTTACAGCATCTGTCATGGTAAATGTACGAGTGCTACCCAGATTCCATTACCCAGATAATGGGATCTTGGCATTACAAAATGTGACAACTTGTTAGTACACCGCTGTGATCTAGCGCATTGTAACATACCGCGGGTTTTTTTTTTTGTTTTTTTTTTGGATAATGTTAATATTTGTACACTTGATTTCATTAAAGTTCTTATCTTATCTTTCTATACATGTGTGTGTGTGTGTGTGTGTGTGTGTGTGTGTGTGTGTGTGTGTGTGTGTGTGTGTGTGTGTGTGTGTGTGTGATAAATTAAGCGGGCTCAGTATTTCGATGTTTGCGAAGCCAACTCCTGTTTTGGAACGGTTTCGCTCGTGAGTGCGTCTGTACGCTCCAAATACTCTATCTTGATGATTAGTACAGCTCTTAATGCGATACAACGATGCCGTTTACACTTTGCGCGACCGGTCCGGCGAACATTCAAATTCTTACTGTTGGTCTACAACACCGTCGCTCAGTAAGTGCGCTTCTGTCGGCTCAGTGCCAGCATTTGAGATGCTGTCACTATGCATTGAAGTGCCGTAGTCAGTAGTGTGATGCTAGACGTACGTCAGTGACACCACCACTACAGCCCAGAACGTGACGATATGTGAGTATAAAAATAATAAAGACAGGGCCTGGTGGATCTGCAGGTTTTTTTTTTTTAAATTAATTATCCCAGACAGCTGATTAACCCATCTCTTGCTTATGTTCACCAGTATCAGGCAAGACTGACGCGGAGCGGGTCAGGTTGATAATACAGAAACCATAACCCGAAATCGAACCTGCAAAATAATAGGGGAGTTCTTTCCCTTCCCACATGATCCGTCGGCGATTAACAGTGCACTGAGTGGCCCATTCAAGAGTGTATGTGTTCAGTCAAGTTCCGCGCAGCCGGCATATGCGTAAAACTGAAAAATATATTCAGTCCAGTTAAGTATAGCGTGCAGTATCAGTGGTGTGACTATTTACCTGTGTCTCAACTGATCGTCGGAACTACAATTTCAGTCAGTCATCACTAGCCGGTTCACTGACTCTGTCTGTCTGTCCGGCCGGCTGTCTCAGGCAGTGTCTGTCTGTCTGTCCGGCTGTCTCAGTGTCTGTTTGTTTGTTTCTCTCTCTCTCTCTCTCTCTCTCTCTCTCTCTCTCTCTCTCTCTCTCTCTCTCTCTCTCTCTCTCTCTCTCTCCGGCTCTCTCTCTCTCTATCTCTCTCTCTCGGCTGCCCGGCCCGGCTGCGACGGCGGCGAGCGCGCGCGCTTGTGTGTGCCTCTGTGTGTGTGTGTGTGTGTGTGTGTGTGTGTGTGTGTGTGTGTGTGTGTGAGTGTGTGTGTGCCGATGTGTCCGTGTGTGTGTGTGTGTGTGTGTGTGTGTGTGTGTGTGTGTGTGTGTGTGTGTGTGTGTGTGTGTGTGTGTGTGTGTGTGTGTGTGTGTCAGTGTATGTGTGTGTGTGTGTGTGTGTGTGTGTGTGTGCCGATGTGTCAGTGTGTGTGTGTGTGTGTGTGTGTGTGTGTGTGTGTGTGTGTGTGTGTGCCGGTGTGGAAGGAGAGGGGGTTGGGTGGGGGTAGTCGGTTGTTAAGAACTGTGCGCGCCCACAGCTACAAACACTTATCAAGTTGCAGATGATATTACCCGTGAAAGGTTGTTCCAAAACAGACCCCAGGCAGTTTCCCTCTCTCGCTACTTAACTGATTCCTATCGAGACGACGCCTATCAGCCAGCCTCCCTCAACACCCCCCTCCCCCCTGTCCTTTCTCTCGGAGCAGGCTCTGTCTCTGTCTCTGTCTCTGTCTTTCTCTCTGTAAGGGTGGATATAAAAATATCAGGATCTTTCTCGATCCTTTCCCTTTTAAACACCACTTCTCCCTTCTATCCTCGCAACCTGTGTGCCTTACTCCTTTCTGTCTCTCTATAAACTTTCCCCCTGACAGAAAAGCAAATACAGATAGGCGGTATCCGTGGGGGGTTTGTCTCCGTGTATACAATCCGCCACATGCATGTTTTCAGCTACTGGAGATGTTTTGTCGTCGACACTAGCCGGATCCCTCTCAAATAACCATCCAACAGCATCTTCCGCCGTTAAAAATAACCAACACTGCCGACCCCGCCAACAGAAATAACTGAGCCGGCGGAGACTAGTGTTTCTGTGAGCAGACAACACCTAAAAACTGAAACAGGACACTGGATGTGTAACGTCTGTGTATGTATCTCTCCCCCCCCCCCAACAACGCCCCTCCTCCCCCACCCCCACCCCCTTTTTATCACGCCGGCCCTCCCCGCAGTCAATGGTTGTAACAGCTGCCACCTTGCAACTGTCTACTAGACTAGTAGTAGTATAGATACATTAAGTATGACTTGTATATTTCGCAAAAAGCCATTGTCTCTCTAGATCCCGGCTGGGGCCAAATATTTGTGCTGTTTTTTTTCATCGTTGCCCCGTCTTTGATATCACCCTATGTGGTGGAAAAGGACGTTAAACCCCCAAACACCCCCCCCCCCCCCCCCCCAGTGTCTCTCTAGATCTTCCGGCAGCTGCGTTTCTTTGGCTTAAAATCTTGAGGGTGGGTGGATGGGTGGGTATTGGGGGGGGTGGGGGGGGGTAACGTCCTTTTCCACCACATATCAAAGACGAGGCAACAATGAAAAAGCCAGCACAAATATTTGGCCCCAGCCGGGATACGAACTCACATTAGGAACGAACCCGAGCATTAGGAGTCCAACGCTCTCCGCCCTGGCTCCCCTTAAAATCTTGAATAAGAATGAAAAACGTTGCTGACTTTCATAAAACACCCCACTTCTGTTCAGTCTTAAGAGGCGGTATGTGTAGGCCGGTGCTTGGTGTACCGTCGTTGATTTGATACAGTGGTTGAAGTTAAAAGTGCTTTGTCGCTTACGACCCGCTACTCTCTCTCTCTCTCGGCAAATCTCTCTGGGCAGTGCTATGAAAGTAGTTGCGGCACACTGAATACCTGTATACTTGCATCACTGCTGTCGAGGCCGTTATGTACTTAACAATAATAATAATATAATAATGAGTATTGTATAGGCGCTTTACCCAATTTCATGAATCGGCTCAAAGCGCCGCGAACTGAACCCAACACGCACGCTCACGTGAATCACACGCATTCTCTCACACACTGGACATAAACACATTACAATCACGTAGTGCGAAGGGTCAGCTCAGCTATTGAAATTTCGGGATTTAGAATTGCATTTATTTTTCAAATTTGGTGGGCTGAACATTTCCAAAGCAGAGGGGGAGGAAGCCGGAGTACCCGGAGAGAACCCCCGACGATCGGCCCGAATGGTGCCACATACGAGAAGGCAAAATTCTTTGCCCCGAGTGGGACTCGAACCCCTGACCTCTCGCATTGGTGACAGGTCTCTTAACCACTAGACCACCGACCGCCCCGGGATCGTGGGCGTGAGGGATCGTGAGGGATCGTGTTAAATCCCCTGACTTCATAGAGCTCAGCTCAGACGATATGGACACCTCATTCCAACAACACAGAAAACCATCTGAAGTGACCCGGACTGAGACCGCACAGAACAAATACACCCCCAAAACAACCGGTGCTCTCCAGTGTAACAGCCAGACATGGTTCCCTACGGTACAATACTTGAACCAGCTCTTTATTCGTTAACTCGAGCGATTCATGAGCGGAAAGAAAACACACACGCGCGAATGAGCATTTCCGAAAACGTCGATGGAAACTTAAACCGAATCCCTGCACAGTGAACGACGATAAAGCATCCTAACACCACGAGGGTGAACCACGTGACTCGATGGTCTACGAGGAGAACGGGGTATGGGAGGCGCAGGCATATATCTTTAGCGAAAGCTGCCAAAACAGTAGTTTTTCCTGCAGAAAAATCGACGAAAACGGAAATAACAGGACTTTTTCCCTGCAGCAAACACTGGTGAAAGATGAAAAATAGCAGTTTTTCCACTATTTGTTTTACTACTTTTCAGGTTTTTTTTTTTTCTTCTGAAAAATTATTTCCACAGAAAAACTATTTCTGCAGAGAAACTGCATTGTCTGAAGAAAAAAAAAATGAATAAACGATGCTGTTCTTGCAGCTTTCGCCAACGATAGATGCCTGCTCCTCATCAGTTCACTCCCGGCGTTCTTCTCGAAGTCCTTCAAGTCACGTGGTTAACCCTCGTGAACACCGTTATGCCTTATTTCTGTACCCTAGCCTTCAAGATTCCAAAAGCCACCTCGGCTTCCCTTCAAAACGAACGGTCCGTAAGTTTATTTTAGAGGCGGGTGGGCCCTCCGTTAAGAGGGTTGGATAACAGGCTTCAGGGCGTCCTCCGAACAATGGAAGCCCGGGTGGCTGCGACGGATTCAGTGAGTTGAGGTTAAACACCCGGCTACCCAAACCGGGTGGCGCCTTTTGAAGCCACGCGTGTTCGAGTGCCGATAAAGCGGTGTTGTTTTTGGGGTGGGTTTCTTTATTGGTGTATCTCGCGAGATCGCTAGCCTGCACGGTCGCCCCGTGTTTTTCCTTGACGTAGACACCTCGCTTAAAGGCGCACCTTCCGACATTTCGACGCGTTCATAGAAAACACATTTTGTTTTGGAACAGTTTGACTCTCAGTTGGGGAAAGGGCGTAGGTGCTATGGGGTTAGTAAGAACATCAGTCCCTTTTCTATTTGATGGTAAAGTTCTGCTAGTGAGTGCACCTTTATGCTCTATGTAGTCTATACTCAGCTATGTAGAACTCTATCATCATCATCATCATCATCATCATGATTGTGTGAATTATGTAGGCGCTTTTCCTTATTTCTTGGTCAAAGCGCCGCGGGCTGAACCCAACACGCACGCTCATATGAATCACACGCATTCATTCACACATAAGACATCAACACATTACAACTATTATCACGTGGTGCAAAGAGTCAGCTCACCTATTTAAGTTTCAGAATTTAGAATTGCATTTATTTTGAAATTTCTGAAAAGATCAAAAGCAGAGGGGGAGGAAGCCGGAGTACCCGGAGCGAACCCCGGACGATCAGCTCAAATGAACGGTGCCACATAAGAGAGAGAGAAAAAAATTCTTTGCTCCAAGTAACTCGAACCTGACCTCTTGCACTGGTGGGTGGAGTTTCAACCACTAGACCACCGACCGCCTCATTCATTAATACTCTGATGTATGCTTGACGTGCGGACGAGGAAAATTTCAACGACCCGATGCTTTCCAGTTCAGTCCCGTGACAAGACTGCGGCAGCTGCTGTGCGTTTCGGTATCTACTTGCTCAACGCCAGTCTGTGTACATGAATAATAATAATAATAATAATAATAATAATAATAATAAATGGTATTTGTAGAGCGCATTTCTTTAAATAAAACTCAAATCTGAGTGGTACGATGCTAGACCCCTACCAAGACAGCTCTTAATGATTTGTGGGTCTAGAAATGCTAAGCCGTGAGCCTTTCAAGCTAGCTCAATCACAAGCGCTTGGGTCAGCAACACGATCTGGAGATTTACTCGGATGTTTTGTTTGCTTTCAATGCAGCGCTGTGATTTGTGAAAACAGCTTGTCCGAATTTAAGACTAAATGATTGAAATTTCCGTTCTGGTTGTAGGGAGAGTCTCGGACCTTTTGCTGTAAGTGTGGAATGTCTTTATCAGAACCAGAAAAGTTCCCGGCCCGCAGTACGCGTAGTGTGAAACATGTTACACGGATATTAACAACAAAAGACGAAAGATATGCTGAGAGAACGACAGACAATACAAAGTTACTTACTTACTTAGGCCCTTGGCTCCACGTGGAGCATAGGCCATCGACAACCCTTCGCCATCGCACTCTGTTCTGGGCTATTCTTGCCACTCCAGTCCAGTTGGTCCCCTGCTTATATAACTCTGCCTCAGTGTCCCGCCTCCAGCTGTTGCGAGGCCGGCCTCTCTTCCTTTTCCCCTGTGGGTTCCATGTCAGGGCTTGGCGTGTGGTGCTGGATGCTGGCTTCCTGAGGGTGTGTCCAATCCAGCCCCACTTCCTCCGCAGGATCTGCTTGGCCGCTGGTTCCTGCCCTGCTCGCTCCCACAGCTCTTCGTTCCGGATCTTCTCTGGCCATCGGATGTTGAAGATGCGCCTCAGACAGGTGTTGAGAAATGTCTGGATCTTCTGCTGCATTGTCTTCGTTGTCCTCCATGTTTCGCATCCGTAGAGCAGAACTGACTTCACGTTGGAGTTGAAGATGCGAAGTTTGGTTCTTATGCTGACAACTTTGGATGCCCAGGAGACAATACAAAGTTAGACCCCAAAACTTGCCTTTTATATTCTGCCTCTGGTCTTTTTCCTAACATGCTGGCAGTTCTTCTGTGCTGACTTTACAAAGGTTCGGATGGTAACTTGATATTCATTGGTTTCCTTTGAACTGTTTTGGGTCTGTCTAAGGTTACCTCGCATTTCTTAAAAACAACAACAACAACAAGAACAGCAACAACAACAACAACAACAGAAAAACCCGCTGTAGTTCACTTACACGAAAGGCAAAGGGTCCTAGAGGGAGAATTAAACCAGCGACCCCCAACTGTACGGCCCTATCTGAAATACCCCCTCCACCCCCCCCACACACCCTCCCTCCGACTCCCCACATGTCCCCATCCTCATCTCTCATAACCCATTAGTAGGGTTTGACCGTTACAACACCAGCATTAGCCAGCGATTGTTCCGGCTCGACAGTTTCACACCTCATCCTCAGAGACTCCTTCCTGATTTGGTTCACAGCCATGTTCTACCAACGCCCCCCAAAATTCATAACCCATTACAAGGGGCTTGACCGTTACAACGCCAGCGAGCACCAAAGGCACTGGAGCTGCTTCGGTCTGAAAACTTTAGCACGTCATGATCATCCCCGAAACGTAGTCCGCGGTCCTGGCTCAGGGCGATGTCCTGGCTAACACCCCTGACTTCCAGTGTCAAAAGCGATTACGCAGGTTCAGACTCCTGAGGAATCGAGATGCGTCTCACTCGGCGCTGGAATCAGATTAGAAGAAGACGTCTGCCGAGCTCCCGCGAGGTTAACTGGGCGCGAAGGAGTCTTTAAACGTCTGTGTTAATTGCGTAACGCACTTGCGTAAAGGCCCACGTCGCTCTAACGGGCTTAGCACTTCCTCCGCGGGGGCAATTCTGCGGTTAACACGCCTCGGAGGACGCGACGCCTCGGACGACCCCCAGGGCGCATGCGCGACGGCCGCGCGGGACCTGCACGTGAGACGCGCAAGTGACAGTGACGCGGTCCCCGATTAGGAGGAGTCGTCGCCCTGTGGAGTCTGGTGTCGCCTGTGTGGCCTATTCCGCGTCCTCAGTGCCAGTAGAGGTGGCCCGGGTTTGCACACCCTAGTGTGGTGATGCTGGTCTGTCTATAATGACGGTGGGGTCGAACTGGTTACCGTCTTTTCATCTGCTTATTTCGCACCCTTTCCGTATCCAAATAGGAATGCTTACAAAAACTCAGCAGTTGCTTGGGGGACGGGATGGCTCAGAAAGCTGAGCGTCGGACTCATAAATAGCAAGGTTGAGATGCTGAGGTCTTTTTCCTTTCTTTCTTTCTTTTTCAGCATCCCCGACTTTGGAATAACTCTTCTCGAGGACAAAAGACGTGGAACATTAAAACGTGCAAGAAGTTGTCTGATTGTGAAGTGCACACACACACACACACACACACACACACACACACACACACACACACCACATCGCACCGCACCGCACCGCACCGCACCGCACCACAACACAACACAACACAACACAACACAACACACACACACACACACACACACACACACACACACACACACACACACACACACACACACACACACACACACACACACACGCCAGATTTAAAATAATCACTGACTCAAGGGGGACTGGTAGTGGTTTTGCAGGATCCTTCCGTCTTTGTCGCTATATGAAGGGATATTGCGAGTGTCTGCCAAATTTCATGTGCACACTCTGCACACAAAACTCCGTAACCAGGTAATTTTACTTTCAAACTTAGGGTATGGTAATGTATTTCTCGAACAGTGAGCTCTTGGCTTTTATAAGTTCTTTCCTTTTTATATTCTTGTTTTTGGTACTTTTTTTTTTAAACATACATACGTACATACATACATACATACATACATACATACATACATACATACATACGTACATACATACATACATACATACATACATACATACATACATACATACATACATACATACATACATACATACAAAATCTTGCAGGCACAGGCTTAAGACTATATTCTGACCTGATGTGTGGTCTGTTCTAGCTTAAACTTAAAGCTGACCCTTTCCTTTTGATGTTTGCTGTTTCTGAAAATAGAGCGTCTGTCAACAAATTTCACTCCTTCTACCTCTTCAGGTGATTTTTTTTTTTTAAGGTGCTGGCGTTTGAAAGAGCTACTGAACTAAAACAAAAACACTGGTAGAGTGTAATGGTTTTTGGTTGGCCCAGGCAAACAGAGAAAAACGGCTAATCACGCCACTTTATCTTTTCCTGTTAATTTCACGGAACCTTTCGCTACAGACGTGGCCGGATCCAGAAACTCTGATGGAAAATAAGAGGGTGGGTGGGTGTTTTGGGGTTTAACGTCCTTTTCCACCACATACGGGTGATATCAAAGACGGGGCAACGATGAAAAAGCCAGCACAAATATTTGGCTCCAGCCGGGTTACGAACTCACGACCCGAGCATTAGAAGTCCAACGCTCTGCCATTCGGCCACCCCGGCTCCCCTGGAAACTACGAAGTATTGACACGTGTAACTGACTTTAAGGAGAACGCTCAAAATAATTTCCATATTTTTAGCTGAAATTTTAAATGTGAGTTGATGCACTTTCAAATATATAAATGTGATTTTTTTTTTCCTTCTTTTTATTATCAAGTGCTGAGTTCTGAGGGCGGAGAGCGGTGACGTCAAATCAGTTAACCACGGAGGTTCCCCGATGGCCCAGCAACAGTTCCGGCCCATCCCTGGGGAGCCGGGGTGGTCGAATGGTAGAGCGTTGGACTTCTAATGCTCGGGTCGTGAGTTCGATCCCGGCTGGGGCCAAATATTTGTGCTGGCTTTGTCATCGTTGCCCCGTCTTTGATATCACCCTATGTGGTGGAAAAGGACGTGAAACCCCCAAACACCCACCCCACCCTCCGGCCCATCCTTCGCTGCCTGCATGCACCACTGGGATGAATCAAACTGGACACTCGTTTTGTCTGTGTTACGCCGCTCCAAATCAGAGCACCCTCATTCGGCGGGTTCAAAAGCCATAGCACCGCAGTTTTCTAAATTCAAAACGCTACACCACCAGAAAAAAACGCTTTGGATCTTTCAGTTGTCGGTTTGTCAACCAGAAACCGTCTTGTTAACATGCGTCACTCCAGTCTAAAGACATGTAGACGCTCATGTTCTAAAATAACGACTTTAAATGAGAGCAGACCTCATGGAAACTATTGAAGGGGCATAGCAATGCAAAAAGGGCGTCCACTATAATTTTCATTACTCCTCGTGACGCCGGCACAGCCTTCTGAATCCGCCGTTGCAGTATTTACCCCACCTCCCACGTATAAAGCTGCGCGGAAAGTGTAACGTTACAGAGGAGGATGGGAAACACTTTCTTTCGCTCCGCCCTTGTTTGCTTTCCTTGCATTTGGTGGTCTTGTTAGAGCAACGTTTCGTTTCTCTATCCAAATTCAGCCGGCAGGGGGAGCTGTTGTCTGGAGGCTCTTCCAACAGCCGCCAAGACTCCCTCTGTTTCGCCTGGTGCGTTTATTTTGCTTGAGACGTAGCACTGTGGACAGAGGTGGTAGCGGAGACTTTAATGTGTCTGTAGAAATAACAGGGTGAGAAGAGAAAAGGCGATAGGGTGGCAAAGAGATTAACTGTTTTGGAAAAAGACAGGATGTATCTTAGGGAAAACACCCGTAGACTGAAGCCGGACCGGCGGAGCACGCACGCACACACACTCACACACACACACACACACACACACACACACACACACACACACACACACACACACACACACACACACACACACACACCTGACTTTTGGCCTCTTGACATTTTCTTCTTCTTCACAATACAGTTCAGTTCCCACACGCTACAACTACACCTGGCAGAGCGGACACCCACACAGTACGGAAAACAGCCTACGCACATAGACACTGACCTGCCCACGTCACTACTGATAAGACTTGTATTGTTTCCTAAATAGTCATTGTCTCTCTACTGGGTATAACTGGCAAGAAAAAAGCATAGTTTGCTGCCAACTTTAATTTCATTGTTAAAGTCAGTAGGGCTTCACACCACTCAATATATGACTTCCACAAATAGTGTGTTCTGTGCCTGCCAGCGTGTCTGTGTGTCTGCGAGAGCGTGTCTTTGTGTCTGCCAGTGCGTGTGTTGGTGTCTGCCGATGCGTGTCTTGGTGTCTGCCAGTGCGTGTCTTGGTGTCTGCCAGTGCGTGTCTTTGTGTCTGTGGGTGTCTGAAAATGCAAAATTTCATAATTGCTCTACTGCGGTGTTGACGCCTGAATTTGTGCAAATTTCAGTGTCAGCCCGGGCTCTAGGCGCTTTACGAAAGTATACCGCAAAAGGTGATAAATAGACACACGAATAATAGATAAATAATCAACAAAATAAATGCGAATAAAAGCGTACATATATACGTACATGCATTACATACATATAGTCAGACGTACACTTACAGTCAGACATATATACAAGCACTGACACTTACATACATACCAGCATCCAATACACACCTACATACATACACACTGCAAAAACAACAGGTTGCTGTTTGGTAACGGAGCTGAAAGATTTATCTGAAGGCTGATGTGAATAGATGCGTTTTAAGGGCGTGTTTGAATGACTGGGCAGATTGATTGTGTCGTATTTCCTGAGGGAGGCAGTTCCAGAGGACCGGGCTTTGGAAGGAGAAACGGCGCTGGCCGAAGGACTTTGTTCGTTAGTTGGAGTAGTGAAAATTCGTGAGTCGGGTGAGGAACGCAGCTGTACGAATTTTGGTGTTATCCGCGATGCATTGTATTAGCTTATTTTCTTCTTCATTAAAACTTATGTTACCTTTTTCTTTTTACACAGGAAACAGATCTCCTACGTGTTATACCTTTGTTAAAAAGTGTATGCCGCAAAGTATGCAAAGTAGGCTTCGTTTCCAAGCTAATCAAACAGTCAAATCCCATTCCTATGCAGCTCTTTCCGCGGTCCCGCCTAAATAGGAAGGGGAGACCATTTCACTAAGGGGGACCACCCTGTGAGCACATCGACCTTTGACCTAGCGGGGTCAGGGCTGAAGTGCGGCGGGATGAGGAGAACAAACAATCTACCCGGAGGTTAACTATGGTCACCACCTCCCTCCCTCCCTCCCTCCACCCCCCCACGCCCCCTCCCCCAACCACCACCACCACCTACCTCCCCTCTAATATTCATACTCACTCTTGGCCCCCTTCTCCCATCTTCGCCGTTGTGAGCAGGTATTTTCGTATTGTCATTACCCTGAATGCTAAGCAATATAGTATACATATGCTATTCGCCTTTCAGCAGAGCTTAAGCGCAGACACTCACAAATTGTTTCATGGAAAAGATTTTGTTTATACAGTTGAATAAACGAAACAGTCAGTGAGCATGAACTTGCACAGTTTTTCTTTCCTTTTCTTACTGATGTTCTTCAACAGTGACAACGGCAGGTTCGAAAATTGGCCAGCACTGAGATCAATAATTTTTAAAATCGTGAAAGAAATGTTTGTTCACTAATTTGACACGATCACACACACACACACACACACACACACACACACACACACACACACACACACACACACACACACACACACACACGTTCGTGCAATAAATATACCGATCACCTCCAAACAAATGTAAACACACGGCATCATCAAGAAAGCAAAACCTTCCCACGCTGTATTCTCGATCAACCTTAGTTCCCCCCCCCCCCCCCCCTCCCCTCTCACAGAAAAAAAAAAGCCGAAGACTTCACAGACAACCCAGACCATCCACTGGGGTAGACAATGAAGCCAAAGACATAACTTCACTGGGAAAACCCGATAATTTACAACATTCCCATCGGAGAATTTTCGAAACGTTCCACGTGCTTGCAGGTTTCCCATGTAATTTCCCATGGGAAAACTGAGATCTTCGATTGCTCCTTCAACTGACTAATTTGACGACTCGGCAGGGAACAGAAAGGGTCGTGAATAATAGATTAACGAGAATGTCTGGTACTTCAACTTCCCGTCTGTCGTCTCTGGAAGATGTAACAATAGGAGCGAGTGCTTTTTTTTTTTTTTTTTTTTTTGGGGGGGGGGGGGGGGGATGACTGTCGCTGAGGGCTGAAGGTGTGATGTTGGCCAAACTGGGTCAAATGTCAATTTATTTTTTTTGAGACGAAGTTTTTTTTTTTTCTTCTTAATTTTTCCCTTTCCTTTACTTATCTTTTAATGCTTGAGATGTTTGAATGATGTACATAGCCACTGGACGGTATTGCCTGTTATGCCGGCCAGAGTGATTAATTATTTGCATGGGGGTACATGCCCACGGAAGGCGTTTGTTTGTTTGTTTGTTTGTTTGTTTGTTTGTTTGTTTGTTTGTTTGTTTGATGTGGCTGGTCGGATTCGGTTAGTTTGGTTTGGTTTGATTTTCTATGTCGTGTTTGTGTTTGTTTGTTGATCTTGCTGCTGTTGATGCTGTTGCTGGGTGATTTGTTTTGTTTTGTTTTGTTTTCGTTGTTGTAGTTGTTGTTGTTTTTGTTTTTGTTTTGGGGGTTTTGTTGGGGGTTTTGTTGGGTGTCACGGTGTGTGTGTGTGTGTGTGTGTGTGTGTGTGTGTGTGTGTGTGTGTGTGTGTGTGTGTGTGTGTGTGTGTTTGTGTGTTTTCTTGTTGTTTGTTTGTTTGTTGTTGGGTTTTTTTTTAAAGTTTTGGGGAGGAGTTCTTAGCTTCTCCATTCCTCCCCACCCCCTCCCCTTCGCTCTCTCTTTATCTTCTTCTTCTTCTGTTGTTGTAATTGTAATTTTTGTTTTCATTGTTTATTATTTGCCCTGCGTGTTTCTTAATGTTTGTCAATCCACTGATAAAATTACTATAATTTATTTTCAAAGGTTTCCTCTTAGTAGTGTTGGTCATAACTGGCTGTATCCTTTTGTATATGCTGTTATGGGAAAATTTGTCCGGTAATGTGGGCGTGCGCATATCGGAGAGAGAATTTTTTTTTTTTTTTTTTTTTTTTTTTGCTGCCCCAACTCTTTTTGCCAGCTCCAGTGGTGTTCCTCCCAGGTCATGGGTGGAATCCACGGAGGGTTCGAAGGCTGGGGCAATTTTTATTTTGCATGATGATGGAGATGAGGATGATGGTAAGATGATGCTATGGAGGTCCGTGTGGTTTGGGACTGCGGGGCAGGGCCGCATTCCGCGCTTCCTGTCATAAATATCCCGGCATTAACTAGGCCCGGGAACTACGGCACCTGCGGTGCCGGCCGTGTAATCATCCACATCATAAGACGTGTCATACCAAGGGAAGCACCCCCAAAGTCGCACCCGTGAAGTGGGTGAAGCTCGGCTGTGTGGCAACAGCCTCCCCATTGGGCCCATAGCACACCCGCTCTGGGTAGGAGCCGACCTAGGTAGGAAAAATCCCGCTTTTTGCCTCGGCTGGGATTCGAACCCGGGTCTCCCGGTCCATGGTCCGAAGTGCTAACCACTACACTACGGGGGCCGGTGAGAGAGAAAACTTACAGGTTGCAGCCTTCTTGTGGGAACGTGACCTGAATTTCGTCGTCAAGGTCGCGATCAGTACCTAATAAAAAGAATCGATTTTTTTTTCACTCTATTACACTGTCAAGATTTTCTTTTGTTTGTTAGTTTGTTTTTCACAGACTCGGTCGCGCCTTTGGCTTCCACCTTATTCCAATGACCCCTACATGTTTGCTTTCTCCAGTCCCTTTCACAATTCACCCTGACACCTCCCTTGTGTTTTTGATCCAACACAATACCTCACAAGCATTTAAAAGATCATTAGCAAACATAATTATCCGGTGAGAACCTCTCTACAAAATACCCGAGTACGTTTCGGACGAGCCCTCACAAATCTGAGGACCGCTCTCACTCAATGAAAGCACGATTCGTTGAGCGTTTCGTCGCATTGTATTCAAAACCCTCTTTCAATTTTTGTTTTGTTTTTAAATACCCCCGGTTGGCCCCGGTCAATAAGCCTTAAACGGCTCTATAATACGCAAGTCGCCGTGTAGTTGATCAAATGGCAATGTAATCTGAGAGTGAAATGCAGCTCCCGGTTCGTCTGTGGGAAAGATAACAGAACTGCGGGCAGTCAAAGAACGGTACCGCTTTACTCCAAGAGGCAGAGCCCAGGACAGAGCCGCGCCTGCGGAGGAGAAAAGAATGGAGATTCAATGGCTCTTTGCTCCTCCATTGTGCGCTAAGCCTAACTGGGCACTGCAGGACGACTCTCCAGTTTCGATTGGCTTGAGAAATGTCAATCTCATTAACAATTGGTCCAAACGTGACGAGACGCGCGCCGGGGGCGGGTCGCGAGTCGCGAGAACGGCTGTTTGTATGGAAACACGAATCGGTCAATACTAAGACTAGCACCCTGGTATTCACAACCGTTTCAAAGTTCATTTAGTCGGTATTTCTTTTGGTGTGATCCGCGGGTAATGGGGGAGTTCTGTGTCTTTTTGTGTTATTGTAGAAGATTTGAGAAAACACATTGGTAACCGCCTGATAAACTTCCTGTATTTACTTCAACTGAATACTGCGACCTTTTCGAAAGAGGAAATGGGGATGGGGTTGGTTGTCGACTGAGGTGAAAGCACATGACAACACACGTGTGTGTGTGTGTGTGTGTGTGTGTGTGGTGTGTGTGTGTGTGTGTGTGTGTGTGTGTGTGTGTGTGTGTGTGTGTGTGTGTGTGTGTGTGTGTGTGTGTTGGGCCGGGGGGGGGGAAGGGTTTGCAGAGAATGAATTGAATTGGGATATTGCTTTTGCTCAAATTACACTACATTAGAAATATGATTTACAAACATATGACCCACAAGACATGGCAGGACTTAAGAATTAATAACATCAGTGAAATCGACTTTGCATACTGTACTAAGCACAATTACTAAAATATTCACCGATGAGAGTCAATAATACTTTAGTGCAAAGTACGTACTATGGTCTCAAATCTCGCACTCGCTGTGAACTGGAAATATCAGTTTGTATCTCTGCGCTCGAATATGTCCATGCTTTCCAAGACCTACCTCTGGGATTCAGGCAATGTAATGCTGGATTATGTTTACCACAGCATCCAAACCACTCAGCTCTCTCAGTGTGTGTGTGTGTGTGTGTGTGTGTGTGTGTGTGTGTGTGTGTGTGTGTGTGTGTGTGTGTGTGTGTGTGCTTTCAGGTGCGGAAGGGGGGAGGTAGGGGGTAGGGGGGTTGGGGGAAAAGTCCCTTATTCATCACCAAGATGATTTCAAACGGACGAAGCACCGAACAAGATCTGTATAATTGATGATGATGATTATGATGGAGACTTGATATACCGCACGGCTCCACCCAAAGTGAGTGCTCCCGGCGCTTTGGGGAGGTTTTGAAATGAAAGATAGTTAAAAAAAAAAAAAAAAAAAGCTGCCTTCTGGCGTTGTCGATATTCGAACCTTCGAAACTCTGCTCTACCGAGCGTCCTCCCGACTCAGAACCTTCGGAAGGACGGGGTTGGTTGGTTGCTCGGTTGGTTGGCTGGTCAAGTTGTCTTTTGCCACCATCACATAAACAGACAGCACAATAATTTTCAACCTGGATTCGAACACACGACCCGAGCATTAAACACCCAATGCTCTACAAGTTGGGTTATCCGGACTCCTCCCGATGGGACGAGATAAGAGGATCAAGAATCGCATTCGTACTTAGTGAGCAGGGGGGTCACAGCTGTGTGTGCGCATCGAGATCGGGAAATGTCCCGTTCCTGGTGATTCATCTCGAATGGGAAATATTCCACAAAGCAAACTGCCCACATTTTCCCTTCCGGCTATTCTGCCCATTCTACACACTCCCACCGCGTTAGGGAAGGCGGCGCAGCGGGTAACATGCCGTAATGAGGAATAAGGTTTTCTCCCCTTCATCGCTCTCCTAAACAGAGAACCTCTTCGAGTGGTCGACCCCTGGCCCTGCTTCCCTCCCCTTAATTCGGAAGCGGAGTTCTTGCGCACGCCTGCCTCCAGTCGATGGATTAGATTCTGAGGCGGAGGCTGACCCGGCGGTAAACAGGCCTGGTGCAAATCACGGCTGCAGCATCTGTCCTGGTTCCCGCAGCGCACAACAAATCGAAAATGTCGCTGCATCACTGTTTCGCTTTCACAAGGAATTTCACGGTACATGTACAACGGTGTTTGTTGTTCTGTGTCCGAGTCTTACAAAACATGAGAAATGTCTTGTAATGTACTCACCAAAGACGCCACGAGGTAGACGGTGAAGACATTCAGAAAAATATTCTAGGAAAATATCAACATTCTGGTTGATGGGTCACTTCATTGGGCGTTCTTTCTTTTTCTTTTTTTTTTCTTCTTCTTTTTTTTTTTTTTTAAACACATATGGGTGATAACATAGAGCTGTAACAAAATCGAATTGTTCCTAGCAAAAACTAAGTCAAAGCCATTTTATTTCTGGTCCCACCTGGGACATTCACTTAACTTTGAAGAAAAAGGAAAATAAAACCATACAAAAAACATACAAATATATAGATAGTTGTATGGCATTGCACACACACATGGAGTGATGTCACAAGGCGAAACAATTTTACAAGAAAAACAAAAACAAAGAACAACAGGGGACATGGGACACCATCACAGCGTGTGTTTCCGTAAGCAGTATTCGAAAGAGGCGAGGGGGGTGGGGGGAATCTTCTTGAACATGATGATGTCTCGCTTGAGGACCCTCTTTTTGTTTTTGGTGTTGTTTTGCTTGCTTAGCACACAATGTGGTGGGTGTTTGTTGTTGTTGTTTTTAGTGATGCTCACTAATTTGACTACCTCTGCATTGCATTTCATTGCAAAGTAGACTGTGATATAAGGGTGAGTTTCTTCATATAATAATAATAATAGTTATTATACGGGCGCTTTTCCCAGTGTCTTGGCTCAACGTGCCGTGCAGTGACCTCAATCCAAACACGCACGCTCACGTGAATTACACTCATTCTCTCACACACAGGACATCAACACATGACATTCACGTGGTGCGGAGGTTCAGTTCAGCTAATTTAGTTTCATAACTACATTTACTTTGGAATCTTTTTAAAGGGCTGAAAATACCCAAAAATATCATTACTGCTATGCAGCATCTGCCTGGTACTTCGACTTCCAAACCCGGATTTCTCAAGCCATACTCTCACTCTCGATCTCCAAGGAGCGCTATCCTGGGGGAGGGTCGATGGGAACCGGGGAGAGGGCTAATCCAATAAGGTCGTGATTTGTTGGGACAGACGACTGTTCGCCTCCCTGAGCTGTGTGGAAAGCGTGTGGCAGCATCCAATCAGCCTCTGTCGGTCTGTAAGACGGCTTCCGGGTACCAAGTCGTTCCCGGAGCCACTGATCGTTCTTGCAGGACCGCGAAGACGCCAGCCGGAAACTGTTGGTAAAACCTCTGTCACACGTGACGAGTTTGCACGGCTGCCAGCGGTAAAATTCACTCCCAGCCAATGAAATCCGCTCGCTAGGGGCACTGCCGAGGCACGCCACGCCTGTGGAAAAAAAAAAAGGTCTTCAAGAGGGGGTGAGCGGTGGTCTAATAGGTAGCGCGTCGGATTTAGCCGCTGCGCTACTGAACGGCCGTCACCAATGTCACGGCGATGAAGCGTGGGTTCGAGCCCAGGTCGAGCTTGTGATATGTGATACCGGTTTTTATTCTATTTTTTTCCTCGCCACGCCAGCCAGTCGCCGCTGACCGCGCTTTGTGTATTGTCCAGCGCAAGGTCGGCAGCACAGTCCGCCCAGTACACGTTTGTAGCGTGTGAACAGAAAACCCACACAGCTCTCTGATACATTGCACACCACTAACCGAAACCATGATGATAATAACAACAAATGGATGAGGAGTATGTCGGAGGAGAATGGTCATGGTGGTGCTTTTATGAATATTTTATTGCTATTATACTTGCTGCTCTGTTGCTGTTAGGTTGTAGACACAGCTGCCTTACTGTAACTGCGGGACAGTGAACAGGCGACCGGGGTGATGGTGGTCGTGGTGGTGGTGGTGGTGGAGGGGAGGGGGATTACCAACAGCCAAGGACGAAGGGCTCTAGTGTCACATCATGCACACGATTTCCATTTAAATTAAATCAACGGTAACGTGGGGTTTTTTTGTTTTGTTGTTTTTTTTTTGGTGTGGTCGTCTTGCCATTACAAGCGCACTTGAGCAAGTTAGATCTAAACATTTAAATGTAATCTCATCGGCGGATCAGAAGGAGAAATGCTAACAGGGGAGTGTCTGTGTGCACTCACGAGCTGTTTTTTAAAAGTTTGCAAAACAAAGAGGCGAATAATTTTTTTTACACCCATTAAAATGACACACTTGTCCCGTTTGTTGAGAAAGAAAAACTTGACACAAGAGAGAGAGAGAGAGAGAGAGAGAGAGTATCCCAGGCGCTGCAGAAGCAGTCTTGAGGGCCCTAGCACCAGCCCTACTTTAACTCGAAAACGCTCGTCATTTAGAGAAGAGGTCTCTGAACCTATCTTTGCAGGCGGTCGCAGGGCGTCCGTACGAAGCACGGCAGGGGACAGACGAGGAAAGAAAACATACGGAAGTGGATACTGCACGTGTCACAGCATTGCACCGACCGATTCCCTCCCCTTCCTGTTAACCACTTGTCTCGCTTCCCTCCCTTGCCTATGAGCCACTTGTGACCCTCTTCAGCGTCGGTGCTACCCGGGATGGGGCGGGGTGCCGTGCGGCGTAGGGTGCAGGGCAGGCCGTGCGAAGGGCTGTGGCAATCTCCGCCGCAGCCATGACTTCTCACATCACAGTATGATCTTTGTGTGTTTCGTTTGGCGGGTTCACACGTTTTTCCAAATTCAAAACGCCATAGCACCAGAAAATCGGTTTGAATTTTCAATTGTCAGCTAGAACGATTAAAAAGGGCCGTTTACCACCCAGAAACCGACTTGTAGTAATACTTTACTGCAATCTAAAGATGTGTATATATGCTCATGTTTTAAAATAATAATAATAATAATGAGTATTTCATAGGCGCTTAACCCAACTTCTTAAATTGGTTCAAAGCGCAGAGTTGGCACTAGGCAGATTTAGTAGGACTTCGTACGGAGGAGTTCGCTGAGCAGCGCACCCCATTTGCATGTAAATTAGGCACGTTACGGGTGCCATTAGCCAATCGCAGCGCGTTAGCATCTCGCGGCCTCTGCCGTGTGAGCCTAATTTACATGTAAATGGGTTACGTTGCTCAGCGAAGTCCTCCGTACGAAGTCCTACTAAATATGCCTAATATCAAAACAATGCTGACTTTAGCCAGTCTTTTTTGTCTGACCGTCGGTAAAAATTAACATTAAATTTTAAACTTTTAAAATAAAAAATAAACACTAAAAATTAACTAGACGGAAAAAGGAGCAGACGAGCGTGACGTGTCGTCCCACAACCGTAGTACAACGCCTGTGTTTCATCCCGTTTTGCGAACGCAATGGCCGCTCCCTTTCCCCCACGACTGATCTTTCTGCGACCAGTGTCACAATGAAACTGTACAAACGGGACTGAACTGCAGATGCAAAAACAGGTTAAATCACTTTTTAACGGCGTAAAATCACAGGGTTGAAGTTACATGCAGATTTTCACTCGTACTCGACTCCTAAGCTCTTCTCAAGCATTCTAGCTCAAATTTGACATCCGATCTTCTGAGAAGCCGCGAACGGGTGAAGATGAAGGTCGGCGGAGCTTGTGTGAAGTTTGGAGATCTCAAAGGGGATATCGGTAACAATAAGCGGTGAGTGTGCTTTGAACTTCAAAATCTGAGTTGGATCCATTTTTGCTTGAAAATGTTCAAATTTGAGCTAGAATGCTTGAGAAGAGCTTAGGAGTCGAATAGAAGTGAAAATCTGCATGAAAATGAACCCTGTGATTTTACGCCGTTAAAAAGTGATTTAGCCCAAAAACACATGCAGCGGGCACATACCTTCTTCCATGCAAAAAATAGGAGAATATCTTCTAGCGACAGTTGACAGTACGGCAGCTATTTTTGCCCCTTGCCGGCGCGACCGAACACAATCAAAGATGGCGGCTATCGGCCAAGCCCACTACTGAGGCTATCCTTCATGCTGCACGTTTGCAGCCGTGGCGTCACGGGCATCTCACGCTGGCACAATGCGAAGTTTAAAAGTTCTGCCTTTGCATTATTGGAGTTCACTAAAGTTCTGAGAAATGTTGGATGAATAATTATGGTTAAGATGCATCAACCTGGCCATCATTTTGGCAGCAACATCTCGGCATATTTGTCAACTTTATCACATTTCGAGAGAGATTTTCAAAACCGACTGCAGAAATTTCGACTCTGGAAAACGGCCCACGCTAATTGACGCACCGACCATGTAGGGCCGAAGTCTGGATCTAAACTCCCGCGAGTTCGCGCATGTTTTCGCGCAAAAACGCGATCTGTCAACCCCCGTCCTTTGTATCTTGCGCCTCCGCCCCCCCCCCCTCCACCCCCATCAACTGCCGTGCAAGTGTAGCCTTTTCGAGTCCACTGTTTGTTCAAGCCGTGCCAACTACAGACCCACAGCATCGCGTATCAAGAGTTGAAATTATTTAGCTAAACATGGCCGCCAACGACTCGCTGTGCGGGCACTGATTGGGAAACTCCTTCAACAGCTACCTCAAGTCCCCTCAGCCTCCCCCCTCCCACCCCTAGGTCCCTTCCCCCTTCCCACCCATAGGCCCCCCTTCAGCAGCCTAGCTTGCTTTATGCGAAAGGCATCGCTACTTCGACCAATGATCTTACCTCTGGTTCACACAGATCTGTTTCGAGGGCAAAGTTTTCCTCGCGAAGGGTAGGCCTAGTTATGCTTCTCTGCCAGTAAGGACAGCCAAGACAGCCGAGATGGTAGAATGTTCGAGTCCGAAACAAGAAGTCCGAGAGAAAAATAAATTGTGTTGGCTTTTTAACAAATGCCCAGTATTTAATATCACTTTTTTTTCTTTTCTTTTTTTCTTTTGGCTTTTTCACAAATGCCCTGTCTTTGATATCACTTCTCTTTTTTTTTCTTTTTTTTTTCTTTTGGTTTAAAAAATTGACGTGTCACCCCCGAGCAACAAACCAACCAGTGTCCATCCTAACACTGATGTCCATCAGGCTTGACGCTCGTGTAGCGTAGACACCGCACACCAATAACCATCCGACCTCTGTTCCACTCAACCCAGCCACCCAAACAATGCTTTGCTCAGTGACCGATTCATGCAACCTCTGACGGGATTTCTAGCTCACCCAAAATGCCATCTCTGCAGGCCCAGTTGATGCTTCTGTAACTTAGTGTTTTTTTTTACAGGTAGGGCTGTTAACCCTACGCAAACCCGTTTAGCCTCTTGGAGAGGTGGTCCACATTCGTCTGACCTCTACCCTTCGACCTGTCCAGCTTGGGTGACCCTGCCAGGAACACGTGCTCCCGCTGGCATAGATCTCTGGGTCATTGAGGTACACAAGCCCCTACCCCACGAAGAGGGGTGGACCATGTAGGGATCTCTGCAGGCGTAACGACACAAATTGCGCGTGGGGTCAAGTTGATGTTTGTTTGAAGTATCCCGTTTTTGCGCGTGTGCTGGTTTGTTGTGATTTTTGTTGTCATGAAAAAGCGTGATTTTCGTGATTGTTGTATTTGGTAGGGTAAGGTGCATGCCAGGGGGTAGCAAGAGGAGGCAAGCTGCCACTGAAGCTGGGACTTTTTGCGCACAAGGGAGGCAAATTTGACGTGAGTAGATTTGGGTGAAGTGGCTTTCTGGTCTAAACACTGAGAAAGTGGACTCGCATTACCCCAGTGAGGCCTAAGCGGAAAGGAGACATTCAATTTCTTTTAACTCCTGTCAGGTACGTGCCCTTGAATAGTCTGTGCCTGGTAATTTTTGTTTGTACATTGAAACATTTTTAACGGTAACTATGATGCCTGAGGCTAATAGGGCATTTGGGAGCTTCGTGCATTTGTATTCTTTGACCTGCACTCGGAAAACGTATGTGCGCTCTCCCAGTCTCCTCATTAAGGTGAGGAGCCGGGATGGCCGAATGGCTGGACTTCCTATGCTCGGGTCGTGGGTTCGAATCCCGGCTGGGGCCAAATAGTTGCGCTGGCTGTTTTCGTCGTTGCCCCGTCTTTGATATCACCCGTATGTGGTGGAAAAGGACGTTAAATCCCACGACAGTGCAACGCAATGCCTCATTAGGCTTTTCAAGACTGGTCAGTAGTTCGTCTGGCTCACCCAGAAGAGTGTCTGTCTAAAGGCGCGTCTTAACTATGGCGATCAACCCCGAAGAGCGAAGAAAAAACACTTCGCTGGAAACATTTTGGGGCCTCGCGAAGAGATTTTGGGCTGTTCGGGCTTCGCTCAACATGTTATGCGATCAACCGCGATCAACCCCGAATGATTTTGCCAGACGCTATCTGATTGGCTGGTCCAGATTCGCCAGCTATCTGATTTCAAGATGGCGGAGGGTCGCGCTCGCACATGGCCGGTGTCGGTTCAAAGTTACAAGCAATAATATTTCGGCAATGAAGAAGTTTCTTGGTGCTGCTGGAATACATTGATTAGTAAGGATAGTGTACATTTGACTTACAATGTTACAGGTGAAGTAAGAATGCGAAATATCTGTAATTACAGCGATTTTGCTTCGCATGCTAACGCCGTCTGCTCGCGCGGCTCGCCGCGTCGTCACATGAGTACCGAGTCAACGTTCTAGTCGCTGATATTTCAGGCATCTATAACTTTCATGGCTCACTTGCGTCACTCTGATTACTGAGGTAGTGTAGAATTTTGATTTTGTTTGCTAAAATTGATGCAAAACCGCGACATTGTTGTTGGTATGACGTTTTTCTTCCGCCGTGTGCAGGTGACCGTCTGCTACGCCGGTGTACCGGCTCGTAACTGTCTGTCGGTTCAGTGGTTTCGTTGGTGATTATTTCGGTTTTTAATGCAATTCAGGGTGCAGTTGGGTCACATTGATTAGTTCAGATAGTGCCCTTTTTGAGTGCGTAAAGCCATGTTGTCGTGTAACCCCTTGATTTCCCTCAACAGCTACAGTTGCTACGAGACGCACTTCACTGATAAGCTCACAATCGGCGCCATTGCTATTTTCCTTCGGTCACATGTCACGAATGCTTGACACCTAGTTAGTACGTGGAGGCCACGCGGAACAAAGGCGAAGAAATTCGGATTTCATCGGCGAGGACCTCTTCGGCCATAGTTAAGACGCGCCTTAACTCAGAGCCCGCCCTGTCGTGTCTTCGTCTCAGCTTCGTCCTCGTATCCAAAACTTCCGCCGTAGCTCATTTTCGGCCCAGCGGACTGATCTGATCGCCGACCGTATGTGTTAGCCGAGCTTCTGTCAGCTCAAACATCATTAGAAAGGGGAGTGCCGCGCAAAGGCAAACGGATTTAAGCTGTCAAATTAAACAGCTTCTCAGATAGATACATATCATTACCGATTCCTTAAAATGCCAAGCCGGCCACCGAAAGGGCTCTCGGGTAAGTCTCGGGCCGTTGTGGTGGTCCCGCAAGGTGTGAGTGTTAGCCTTCTTCGCTTGCCCTGCCAAACAAGGCAGTTTTGGCGCAGGTGTTGAGCGCAAACGAAAACTTTCTCCTGGAGGAGCCTGCACAAAGACTAAGGCACGTTCGGCAAATTTTGCAGCCCGATTTCGCGGTTGCTCGGGGATGGACCGAAATTGACTATGTTTTCATACAAAGGGGTCTATCGCAGCGCGTGAAGGGGGAACCTTTAGTGGCCGACACGGAAGGAAAATACAATAAGTTACGCGATTCACCCGTTTGAATTCGGAATAGACACCCGGGTGGTTCTAACCCCCTCCTGATACCCCCCGTATCCCCTGTATGAAGTGGGGGAGGAAAGGCTAGCAGCGGGCGGAGGGAAGGGGGAAGGGGCGTGGGCTGTATTGGTGAGGGTGGATTTTAATGAAGTGGTGAAGCTCGATATTCGGGGAGGCTGAGGTGGGTGGGCGGGTGGGTGTTTGGGAGTTTAACGTCCTTTTCCACCACATGTGTGGATGATATCAAAGACAGGGCATCCAGAAAAAGGCCAGCACAAATATTTGGCCCCAGCCAAGATTCGAACTCACGACCCCAGCATTGAAAGTCAAACACTCTACCATTTGGCTATCCCGTCTCCCCGGGGAGGATGAGGTGGATGAGGTAAGGAGTAAAAGTAATCTAGAGATAAGTGACTGAATGAAGGAAAGACTTGCAGTTCTCAGCAGATAACAAATCGATTAGGATGCTTTGTTCCGTTCGCATTGGGGTTAAATATAATTGTTTGCAGACTGTTAACGAACGAAATGAATAATAGTGAGACTTAGTAGGGCTTCGTACGGAGAACTTCGCTGAGCAGCGTAACCCACTTGCATGTAAATTAGGCACGTTACGGGTACCATTAGCTAATCGCAGCGCGTTAGCAGCTCGCGGCCTCTGTCGTGTGAGCCTAATTTACATGTAAATGGGTTACGCTGCTCAACGAAGTCCTCCTTACGAAGTCCTACTAAATCTCACTCATATGTTTTGTTAGATCAAGTGTATTTCGAGCAAGATTTGCATTAACTTGCCGGGACTGCTCTCATCAGCGTACCAACCCGTATATCGTCTTAGAAATGCTATTAATTTGGGTAGTTATTAATGACATGTGGCGTGAGTTCTACTCCGTCCACATTTGTTTGTGGGGTATCAGGATGACTTTCATTTCGTCGTTCTTTTCTTTGCACTGTTTCGTGCCCGTTCAGGCACTGTGTGCAGTTTCCTTTCTCCTCTCCGGGTCCTGTGTTTTGCCGCATACTGGCCGGGTCCGTTTTGATGTTCATTTCGTCATTGTTTTATCCATCTAGTGCGTTCCATCGTAGAGTGTGATCATCCCGTGTTCTGACCCTTCGGGCTTCTTATTTGTGTAGCAGTAACAACTGCCCACGAGCCTCTGCGTGGGTTGGCGCTTGCAATACTCTGATATGCTTTCTTTGAAATATTGCTATACCGTCATTAGTAGGCCGCAGATAATCACTCAAACTCAATGACTCAAAATGTATTCGTCGATGCTTCTATAGCTCATTGTATAATGACGAAGCAGTGAATGGCAAATTTCCCTAATTTTGTTTTGTTTCGTTTGGTCTGGAATGGTTTGGAGTTTTGTAGGATGTGTGTGCGTGTGCGTGCATCCATCGCACATAGCTCGCAGCGCACTTAAAAGATCTAAGCTACCAACAAAAAGCTATCGATATATCCGAAGTGCGGTTTTACTTTCCGTTCTGCAAGCTCGATCTGAAATGTTTACGCAAGAAACAAAATTGCTTTCCAATGCGTGTACCTACCGGTAGTAGCATAGCTTGCGCCATATCAGTCCAACCTCGTTCAGTCGTCTGAACTGACGTGTCCGCGGCGTGGTCACACAATGAGCCGGGTTGCACGAGGATATGCACAATAGCGTGGACGGAGCCCGCCAGGAAGTGGGGGCAGTTTTTTCGGCACGGTTTTGTCGCTGTTTCTGGGCACTGTGTGAACTCTGCAACTGTGACAGAGTTGACTGTGGTTGCACGGTCGACTCTGTAAAAAGTTTTCACACTTCGGAAAGCTATTTGTTGGGAGCTTAGATCCTTAAGGTTCGTTCACAGATCCCGCTGCGTTCGAGAGTAACATACACGTGGGTTACTCGAGAGTGTACTGTGGGCCTGCCCGCAGCGTGCCCTACAGTAATATGATATAGATTTAGGGTTAGTTTCGGGTTCGTAGCGTAGTTAAGGGGAGCCGGGGTGGCCGAATGGTAGAGCGTTGGAGTTCTAATGCTCGGGGCGTGAGTTCGAATCCCGGCTGGAGCCAAATATTTCTGCTCGCGTTTTCATCGTTGCCCCGTCTTTGATATCACCCGTATGTGGTGGAGAAGGACGTTAAACCCCCAAACACCCACCCTCGTGGCGTAGTTAAAGGAGGTTTAGGGTTAGTAACCCATTTTCGGAGGTTTAGGGTTAGTAATAGAGGTTAAATGAGGTTTAGGGTTAGAAGTCAGAATGGCTGAGATTTAGGGTTAGGGGTCAGTTTGGTAAATAATGATAAACACAAACAAAAACACATGTTTGGCCTTTTTTTCTTTCTTTTTTTAAACTATAAAAATGAGTACATCGCTGCGACCGGACACACTGTGCACTTTCGCCATACGACCTGCAGCCTTGTCCCGTTCCGCAGCAACATTTGATTTGAATCTTGCTCACGCTGGTAGCGGTGCGCTGTACCTCCTTTATTTGTCTGTGTGTGTGTTTGTTGTTGTTGTTGTTGTTGTTGTTGTTGGTTGGATTGGTTTGGTTACAATAGAAATGCCACACTACTGGTGTATATGTACACGTGCTCAGTATCGGAAAAAATATATATTTTCTTAATTCATTGTACAAAACATATATGCGCGAGATGCTTGCAAATTCAAACACTCAATAGCCACACACACACACACACACACACACACACACACACACACACACACACAATTTCCAGTATCACAGACTCTTTAATTTGAATCACACTTCAGTTACAACACAACTCTTTCATTTGCACACACACACACGACCACGCAGCTTCAGAGATACATCTCTATAGCAACTGCAACAGCAAAAATTGCATCAGTCACTTCTACACAATGAGTACTATGCATGAGTGTATGCAGCTACTTTCCTTCAAAGTGAAAAGAAAAATTTGTGTTCCACATCACATCTTGAAGTAAAACTGGAGTTGGTTCCAGTAAGAGACCAGTCATTATTATAAGCCTAGCTTGTTCATGCTCAGAAATTGTTTATTTACTTTGAAAAAAACCGTATTGCAATAAACTTGTTTAAACCAAGAGACCAGTCGGACATTGATCGCTTCAAGTCTGACTTGAAAACGCATCTGTTCCGGCTGGCTTTCGACTAGGCCCACTTACCTCCTCCTGATTCAGCTGCTGCTGCTGCTGCTGCTCTGTGTGTGTGTGTGTGTGTGTGTGTGTGTGTGTGTGTGTGTGTGTGTGTGTGTGTGTGTGTGTTTGCATATTTCTTGGTATGAGTGCGGGAGTACGCGCATTGAGTCACTTTGTGAGAATTTTGCGCTGTATAAGTACAACTCATTACTATTATTATTATTATTATTATTCAGTATTAAGAAAAATCCTTACCAGCATACAATTGACGAAAAAATGTATTGCTTCATAAAAATACGAGAAGACTGCTGCTAAAAAATAAAAAAAAATAAAAAAATTCACGAATTTGTTAGCAATCAGTTTTAAGCATTGCAATCAAAAACCTTTGTCTTCACACTCAGGCCAGCGCAGGAACTGACAACAAAACCCAGATAAAATTACAACAAACGATCACATATTGTTCACACATGAGATTATATATTAACAGGATATTCACGCCGCCAAAAAATATGGTATGTTGAAATCAGTCATTAAATACTAATATACACAATAGTACAACTGGTGCACACAAAACACACGGCAAGCAATGAAGCCCAAACGAGGCTAAGTGTGTAAATGACTCTCTCTCTCTCTCTCTCTCACACACACACACACACACACACACACACACACACACACACACACACACACACACACTTACCTGAGTTCTGTTTTGAAGATGTGTTGTGCAAAAATTACCTCTTCAATTAAAAACACACTGTCGCATCACATTCTCATATATCGAGAAACTTTACGTTGTCTGCTAAACCTTCAATGACAGTTTGAAGATTTGAGGTATCACTGTCAGAGTGTGACAGATCATCAAGTGGCACCCGGCCACCTTTCATCTTTCAATAAACGTATGGGACTTTGAAGACTTGACTGTCACGAAATGTGTACCGCCACGTTGCCTTCAAAGTTTGTCAGCGATATATCCTTCACAGAGAAATGCTCTGAATGAAGATTTGTAGCTGTCATTAGCTAGCGTAGGACGTTCGTGTGGAACTGACTGAAGTCTCAGACCTCGCAAAAAGTTCTGACCACCAACGTCAATTGGATTACCTTCCAGAGGTAATGTGAAAACGATTCAGTCAGTTTTCACAGGAGAACTGTCCCCTGCCGAAGGAGTGCACACGTGACACTAGTAGAGTGCCCTAGCCGAGGAAGTGTATACGTCACAGAAGAAGAGTGCCCTGGCCGACGACGAAGTATGCACGTTACAGAAGCAGAGTGCCCTGGCCCAAGATGTGACCGACGCCTCTCTGACTCACAGTGCCCAGGAAGAAGAACTGTTCACGTGTCACAAACTTCGACTGCCCCAGTGACCTGGCTGAAGGGTCGCACATGTACACGTCACTGGTTCATGTGAGAGCTCATGTGGAACTTGAGTTCGAAAGGCTGAGAGAAGGTCTTGCCGCATACGTTGCACGTGCATGGTCTTTCCTTGGAGTGTGTCCGCCTCACGTGACTGTCATGTGCCGCGTGGGATGCGAACGCCTTGCCGCAATGCTTGCACTGCAAATTGAAGGACCAGTTGTTACAAATGTGATTATATTTATTGTAAAACTGTGCCGCTGCGAAGTGGATCGTCAACTGTTATAAATATTTAAATAGTGTCTTTATATTCTTGGCAAAAATGTGTCACTGCAATACTGTACAAGGCATACAGGAGAACGTGCTGTTTTGAGACAAGACAAAATGATCAACCTAAGGAACTTACAGAAGATTATTATTGTCGAGGTCCTTGCATCTCTTGACTCACAACAAGTCGCAGTACTTTAATAATGTAGCAACTGTAAATAGCATAACTGACTGATTGTGCCAGTCACTGTATAATTATAATATCATATGTGTACCTAATATGATGATTAAAAAAGCCAGTGTACCTTAAACGGTTTCTCTCCCGAATGTTGTCTGATATGAGTTCGAAGGATGCTGGAGGCGGTGAAGGCCTTGTTACAATACACACATTTATATGGTCTCTCACCGCTATGTACCTGTAACATAGTAGCTTTACATTAATAGTCTGGAAACTACTGCTACTGCTTTTGTTCTACTACTACTACTGTTTACTAGTAATGATAAGACGAAGAATGATGATGACGATGAGGAGGAGGAGGCGAAGACAATAGCAAAAGGTGAAGAAGAAACAACTACTTTTCAAATGCCTGTAAGGCAAGATAATATTCTAAAGCTGGAAGTCAGCAGAATTTTAAAACTTATTTAAGAAGAAGAAGAAGAAAAAGAAACCTCTTTAACATCTGATAACAGTATCATAATACTGATAATATATGTATCTCATTAATAATAAATGTTAATACGCATATAGGCCCCAAAAACATTTCCACTGACTAATTCCCCAAATAAATAAATTAAATAATTATCCACTGACTATTTCATGGACTGACGTGACCAGTTTCACACTTATTACATACACCCTTACCCGCATGTGTTTGTTGAGACTGGATGACTGACTGAAGCTCTTGCCACACACCATACACTTGTGGGGCCGGTGCTTCTCGTGCACGTGCAATATGTGGATCCGCAGACGATCTCGCTTCTCAAAAGACCTGCACGGTATAGAAAGACAAGGTCACATGAAGTCATCGTAATATTATGGTGATGCTGTGTTGTTTGCTGAAGAGACGTTGCTCCATAGCTGACGTGTCTTTTCAAGGAAAATCACTTGCGGTCATCTGCCAGAAACGCCCCCCCCCCACCCCCCCCCCCCCCCCCCCCCAGGACACCGTTTCATACCTTCCCCGCCCCACAACCCTGCTTAGGGCCAAGAATTTTTTTTCACAAATAAGTTAATACACACCACGGTGTCTTTGTGATATCTGAGCGGACTGTGTTTGACAATGGAGTGTCACCAAGAACAGTATGGAAGTACTATCACAAACGGGAATTTATGACATGGACGCGAGACACGGTGACATCCCCCCCCCCCCCCCCCCCCGGAAAAAAGAAATTCCGCAGCGTGAAATTTTGATTTAACTGGATGACACTCTCACGGCGTTCCAAAAACTCTCCATTTTTTGGAGAACCTTTTCGGCGCATGAAGTTTGTACATGGCAGCCTGTTCTGGGTGGTCTTGTTAGTTGAAGGCCAACTGAAATAATGTTGAGTGTTTGCATCCAGCCAACTGTTCAGCATCACAAATTTTGCGATGCTCAGGCGTGTACGTACGTTTGTTGGTCTGGTCAGATTTTTCCCATATGGATTTTTCAACTTAAAAAAAAAAAATGTGACCCTCCACCACGAAATGAGTCGGGCTTCTTGTGGTATTTGTTCATGTTACAAGACGTTTGTTTATGGAAAGAAGACATCGACTTTACTCAGTAACCCCATCCAGAGATATATATGTGTGTGTATAAAAAATAATAAAAAGTAATAAAAGAATTTAAAATAACAAACCAACCAACAAGTAAGAAGAAGAAGAACACTTATAGTGTTGTGATGAATTTTATTTTGTATTTTTGTGTTTTTTTATGAAGATGAAGATGAGAATGAGTATGAAAAGTGAGGTGAAACAATGGTTGATCTGTAGTTTATGTCATTGTGAGATTGTTGTCTGGTGTGGTGTATGTGGGTGTTGTGTATGGTTGTTGTGGTTTTGCTGTAGGGTGTTTGAAGTGTGATGAGAATGTTGTGGGTGCAGGTGTAGTGGTGGGGGATCACAAATATTTCTTCCTCAGTTTAAGAACTACTAGGAAGTTTTTTTTTTTGTTTGTTTTTTTTTTAAATTAAAGACAATCAGTATGGACAAAGAAACGAAAATTATTCGATTTCCGATAGATTTGCCTGTATATAATTATGAGTTAGCTGTCTTCAACTTTATAAAAAGGCGTTCTTCAAACATCTCGACTTACTGATTTCTAAAATGTCTTACAGCTTCAATACGCTTCAATACGTACCTGGAGCAAAGTGTACACGGGTATTTTCTGTCGCCCTGGTCGACACACCTGGTGTATTTCAGATGCTTGTCGCGGTAATACTTGTAGGCGAACACTTTCCCACACCTTTCACACTGGAAGCCCTCACTGGCTGTGCAGGGGGAGCAGAAAAGAACAGCCGACATCAGCAAACCGACGGTAATGTAACTCAATAATTCAGTGAGTTAACGAACTAACTTACTATACTGATAACTTGCTGTTGGGTTGGTACACTCCGCCCCCTTGTGCCATTTGCACTGACCTGTTGTAAATGCACTGCGACCGTCTAAACAACATAGAAATTGCACTACTAACACAAGGTAACCCCAACCCTAAATCTCAACCTAAACCCTAACCCTAAATCTAACTAAACCTAACCCGAACTAAGCAGGCAAGCTGTACTAAATGAGCGTGGATGGTTGGTATAGTTCGCTCAATACGGTGGTGGTGGTGGTGGTGGTGGTGTTTGGGGGTTTAACGTCCTTTTCCACCACATACGGGTGATATCAAAGACGGGGCAACGATGAAAAAGCCAGCACAAATATTTGGCCCCAGCCGGGATACGAACTCACGACCCGAGCATTAGAAGTCCAACGCTCTACCATTCGGCCACCCCGGCTCCCCTCGCCCAATACGGCCCAAGGGTGCAAACTATATTAACTAAGCCATACGAAATTGACAACTTACTAAACTGATAAATAACTAAACTGATAACTCAATCAATCAATCAATCAATCAATCAATCAATCAATCAATCAATCAATACGTCAATCAATAAGCCGAGCTGAGTGATTCCTCGTCATCAACTTGGTTTTGGTAGTTGGTTCTTTTTGGGATTTAACCGTCCACCAGATAATGCTGATATCAAAAGACGGGGGAGAAAAGGAAAAGATCCAACACAAACCGTTGGCTCTCGACGGGGATTCGAACTCACGACCCGAGCAGTGACAGTCCAAAGTTTTACCAAAGGCTCGGCTGTCAGGGCTCAAGTCTACTACTAGATTGTACTTGGCTGAAATGGTTGCGGCGTTGCGAGAATGTTGTTGTTGTTGTTGTTGTTGTTGTTGTTGTTGTTGTTGTTGTTGTTGTTAGTCATCTATGATAACTCACTGTCTGCCTCCTCCTGTGCCCCTCCGTCCGCCATCTCCTTGAGCGCTACAGGAACACCCATGAACTGCAGGTAACAGTCACCGTACCACACCAGCAGTTCTGTCCCCTGCGGGATGTCCTTACAGGCTTCATACCAGATGGCGCCATCAGCCTGGCAGACGACAACAAGACAGAAATCATTGAGACAGTTCATCAGTCAGCCCGGTGAAGACTTGCGTGCTCTCCGTTTGCGCAGCACCAAGCGCGGCACCTGTGCTTTGAGTTGGATTATTCGGGCTGAGTTCTGACGTGGATACATGTTTTTGGAGATGCTGGTCTAGACTCTGAGAGGTCACAAGGTTTATTCATATGGTCGTGAGCCTACATCAAGGGACTGGACAGTGACACATTGAGAAGCTCAAGAAACAAGAGAACATTATGTGCAGACAGACAAAGAAAAACTTGGAAATAATTGACGATGATTGCAGGTGGTTATCACTGAAGGTAATATATTTTGAAGGAGCATGGACGTTGCAACCGTAGTTACCTGTACGGCGATGAGGTTTTGTTCCTGTGCGTATCTCGCGCACTTGACATGCGCCATCCAGTTCCCAGCAGCTCCTCGCCCGTCTATGAAATGGCTTAGTTTGCCATCTTGAAATATCTGTAAGTGCAAAAGGAGATGTTTTAAAATAAATCTAACAATACTTGATGTTTGTTCACAGAACTGCAATTGTTGTTGTTGTTGGTGGTGGTGGTGGTGGTGGTGGTGGTGGTGGTGGTGTTGTTCTTGTTGTTGTTCTTGTTGTTGTTCTTGTTGATTTTCGGCTTCGACTTGAATTGCTACTAAGATCAATTCCAAATGCTTTAAATCCTCTTCTACCATCGCGTGTTCACTACTCTTAGCCTGTTTTATAAGCTCAAAGTCAAAGACAACAGGCGATCTTTCACGTCATGAATTCACGGATACTTGCGGACAATAAATATATTTCATTATTATTATTATTATTGTTGTTGTTGTTGTTGTTGTTACTGTTATTTATTATTATTATTGTTATTGTTATTATTACGTTGTCATATTATTATTACTGAAATTATTAGATAGCTCTCTGAACGTTATAAAGCAAAACCATCTATTTAAGGAATCCTTTTCGATGGATGAGTCCACGGTTAAAAACTGAAATGTTAAAAAGTCTGTTCATACCTCCCACATGTAAGAGTTATCGTCATGCGTCTTGATCTCGCTGGTGTGGATTATCCGCCCCTTGAAGGGTCCGAACCGCGACCCTCTGGCGATGACGGTCTTTGTACAGAAAACGCCGTAATGCACTGATCCGGCAAATGTCGTCTGAATGATGGCGATGCCTGTCAGATAATAATAACAATAATAATAATAATAATAATAATAATAAAATAAAATAAAACTTACTTATTAAAAAAATAGGTCATGTGCGTGTACAACAAGTGTGGCCTACGTTTTACTGGAACTGGAATTATCCATCTACAAAAAAGCGTTTTGTCTCAGTTTGTCAGACATAATTATTATTCAGATTACATAATTATAAATGTCATTTCGTTCTTGTTGTTTTGTTTCTGTTTTAGTGTGTGTGTGGGGGGGGGGGGGGCTGGAGAAAGAAGGAGGGGGTGTATTTGTATGTTTGACAGTTTCGGAGTTGCTGTTAAGGGGAAAGGGGGTGGGGGTCTTTTCCTTTTGTTTTCGTATTTTGTTGTTGTACATTTTTCTTCTTTTTTTGTGGTCGGGAAATGATGGTAAAAATATTGACGCACCCTCAGGCAACTCAAGAGCAGCGGCATCCAAAGTGGGTTGTGATGTCTTTGAGGAGTGGGTGCTACTCGGGGAGGCCTGGGTTGCCGATAGAATCTTGTCGATACCTGGAGGAAACAGAGTCAACATTGTTAGAAACATGATATATACTTGTAACTCTCATTCCTCATTACCCAAGCGTATTCCCCCGCCGTTTCTGAATGAATGTAAAAGCCGGGGTTAGGGAGTTTAGCCCCGGGTTAGGGTCTAACCTCGAACTAAACTACCTCGAACTAAGCTAGCTGTAGGGTTAAAGTTTCCGATTTTTTTTTTAATCAGGAAGCGGGTCCATTCCAGCAAGGTGCCTATGCCGTTATAGAAGGATTTTTGTCTTTCTTTCTTCGCTTCCTTTTTTTTATATTTAATTTTGTTTTGGGGTTTCTTTTGTCCTAGTCTGGGTTAGGCCCGTAGCCGTGGGTTAAATTAACCCCTCGAGTTTTACATACGGGCCCTGGTCCTTTAAATTCAAGTTTAAAGTTGACAGTATACTGAAAAAAAAAGAAACTGCAATCAACGTGAAAATAAAATAAAATAAAATAAAATAAAATAAAATAAAATAAAATAATGGGTTTCAAACCAAGGTACATTATTTAGCGCGAACAAAAAGACATCACAGCCAAATGCGTGCTTCACAGTATGGTCACCTCGCCATCCTCCTGTAGTTTAGAGATGGTTGGGTGACCGTACTATGTACCATACACCTTATGCGTGCGGGTGATTCCGTGCCACAGAGGGGATTCTCTGGCTGTGCTGTTTGTATGTTTGCGCTATATTATCTACCTTGGTTTAAAATTTAATGTCAGCGCATGGCCTCACGGGTTGCTGGTTCAAAATAAAACAAGATAAAATAAGACGGTGCGGAGTACCCAGTCAATGCCATAGTATCGCGGTTTTCCAGTGTCTCCGGTATATCCGAAAAAGCCATGTTGAACGCGGTCACGGTAATTCATGATCTGATTACTGTTGAACGACAAAGGAGACACAGTTTGAGGTCGCTGTTACGAGTGTAGTGTGCTGCACGAGAAAGCTTGAAACAGCGATGTTGTAGAATCCAACAGGAGACTTTTTCTTCTGTTTATTTTTTTCTTCTTCTTCTTCTTCTTCTTCTTTTTCCTCTTAGTTTAAACAAGTTTAATGCAATATTGGTCGTATAACTGAACAATTAAAGAGCATAAACAAGCAAAGCTTATGGTAACGCTCAGGATGGAACAAATAGAGTATGACAGTATTCCAATGGCAGACTGAATTAATGATAGGGGTGGGTGGGTGTTTAGGAATTCAACGTCCTTTTCCACCACGTAAGGGTGATATCAAAGACGGGGCAACGAGAAAAAGGCCAGCACAAATATTTGGCCCAAGCCGGGATTCGAACTCACGACCCAAGCATTGAGAGTCCAACGCTCTACCATTCGGATATCCCGGTTCCCCCTGAATTAATCATAGAATCTGATAAATTAACACTACTGGAGAGAGAGAGAGAGAGAGAGAGAGAGAGAGAGAGAGAGATTAAATGTGTACTCACAACTCACTTCTTCTTATCATTGTTATTTCGAACACGGGTCACGATTCCGTTAAACAAACATTCAACCTCTCGCTTCAAACATAGCAACAGATGTAACTGTATAATTTTGGTGATTTTTTTTTAAACTCCTTTGCTGAAGCATCACTGTGAATTTTCCACATGTATGATTAACCGTCTGTAGAGTAGCTAGCGACAAAGTATAATTGTAGGCAAACATCAGCTATTGCTGCTCAAAGTTTGAGACCACCCGAGCCACAATCTCACTGCATACATCACAGCGGTGAAGAGGGAGGGAGTTGGACAAACGCAGCCTTCCGGTAAAAGGTCAAGGAATTGTATCGGATGAATATTGAGGAGCGGCGCAAACAAATGTTGGCTTCTGCATCTGCCAAGTTTAGTGACGTTCTCTCTCTCTCTCTCTCTCTCTCTCTCTCTCTCTCTCTCTCTCTCTCTCTCCTACACTCATTATTATTATTATTATTATGTAGCATCATGTTCTTTTTAAATTTCAAATGTAAATGCATTTATATAGAGAGAGACATGTACATGAATCTTGCTTAAATGCGTATGCGGATGAGTGTTTGAGAGAGAGAGAGAGAGAGAGGGTGGGTGGGTGTTTGGGGGTTTAACGTCCTTTTCCACCACATAGGGTGATATCAAAGACGGGGCAACGATGAAAAAGCCAGCACAAATATTTGGCCCCAGCCGGGATCGAACTCACGACCCGAGCATTAGAAGTCCAACGCTCTACCATTCGACCACCCCGGCTCCCCGAGAGAGAGAGAGAGAGAGAGAGTCACCTGTAAATATTTGATCTCAATGTTTTCATTTTCTTTGTATAGTAGTGTGTAGCAACGGCAAGTTTGTAAATTGAAGTTCTTCTCTGTCAAAACTTTTACCGTTGGAAAATAGTTATCACAGTTTCATCATCATCATCTCTCTGTTACGAGCAAAAATCAGAATTGAAAAACAAGCATTTCTGGGACCGCTATTTATCTCGAGGGTAACAAAGGTTTCGAAGCACTGAAAATTACAGGTGTACCACAAAATGTAAATGCAAAGATATAATGAAGGTTGGGGAGATAGTTTCCAGCAAAACTCAGTATTCTCGGAATATTTATGCTGATGAAAACACGATTTTTGAAATACTAGACTTGAAATTACAAAATCATCACAAACTTCATGTCAGTAAACTAAAAAATGTGATGCATTTTAGCATAAATACTAGACTTGAAATTACAAAATCATCACAAACTTCATGTCAGTAAACTAAAAAATGTGATGCATTTTAGCATAAAAATGAAGTTAAAATAACTGAATCATTTAAAAATGGTTAGATGGAAATATTATTATCTTTCAATAAACACACACACACACACACACACACACACACACACACACACACACACACACACACACACACACACACACACACACGCACGCACGCACGCACGCACTGTAATTTTTGTGTTAAGTACCCCGTAAAAGTCTTTGATAGTGGAGTTTTCTTTTGTTTGTTCTGTTTTTAAAAATGAAACGTCCAAGATTTCTGCAACACTGACCGCGTGGGCAATTTGCTGAGGTTATCAGTGGTTGTTGTTTGTTTATTTTTCTAACTTGTGTTTGTTTTTGTTGGTGGTGTTTTTGTTTGCTTGTTTGTTTGTTTTTTAAATCTAAACGTTCCCCCCAAAAGATAAGATAACATAAGAATTGTTTTCGCTTCTTAATTACCAAGAAGAATTTGGCTTGCTCCTCTTAATAAATGCACATGTATACACAAACATACCACGGAAATACAAAACATGCATGTGTACATCATTACACACTCTTACACTCAGTCATTGGCTAAAACACAATTTAAGAAACTGATAGACATTGCCTCACATTAACTATCTTGAACACACTAAGAATAACAATTAAGATGGAGTGTGTATACGTGTATTTCTTACAGAAAGGGAATCTTCGGTGCCCGGTACCCTTCTGGGAAGGAAGAAACGTTTGGTTTACAATTTGTACAAGTAAACAATCAGTGAGTATAAACAAGCACCGCTTATTGTAATGCTCGGGGGGGGGGGGGGGACAAGTACATATTGACAGTATTGCAATGGCAGGCTAAGCTGGTCAGTAATTATGATAAATTAAAACTACAAGAGAGAGAGAGAGAGAGGGAGGGTCTATGTATATTCACAACAACGACAATTTTTTTTAATTAAATTTTTTTTTTCAAAAAATCTCCGCTGGGCTGCGCTAGACTCCAGTACCTTTCTTGGAAGAAATAAACATTTCCGGCCCCTTAATTTTTTTTTTTTTTTTTTTTGGGGGGGGGGGAGTTTTAGTCGCTGACAGCAAAGAACTGGCTGGCAAAAGTATATGGTGGCCGGTGGCCCGTACACGTGCTCTCTTTGTTATTTCCTTATACATTGTCCCTTATACTTTGTCCCTTATACTTTGTCCCTTATACATTGTCTCAGCCACCCGCCTACACATTACCTCCTCTCGCTTTCATTGCCTGACACGCCTAGAATTGTTTCTTTGCAAAAACTAATCGACATGTCAGAACTGAAGTGTTGGTTTTTAGAGCAATGCCACTACATCGACAGCTTAGCCGGGACCCCCCAGCGTTTAATCCGCCAGTCTGAGATCTACAAAACAGGCAAGGTAGCGCCCTTTCTTCTTCCCTCCCACCTCTACCCCCCTACCACTACCGCCTCCATCCCTTCAGCAATTCTACCCTTTTCTCGACGTAAAACTTGGCTTGGAGGCTTTACGTCCCCCTCCGCTGGCGTGAAAACGTAAAATGACAACAGTCGAGATATTCTCCGTGCGCCGGATACGCTTAGTGCTGCGCCGGTTGGCCGGGCGGAAAGCTCAAACAGGTGCTAAAAACAAACTCCGCCCTCTGACATGCGACGAAATCGGATAGGAAGATCAGCCTCTCCAAGCTGTGATCATTTCACGATCAGGCGAGAAACGAATCCAATCAGAAGCTTGATCCTAAACCGAGACACCCCAGGGCAAACAACTCCCCGAGAAAAGAAATCCGAGTGGTCTGCCCCTCACTTCGGATTACTACACCGGTGAATTCCCTCCCTTGTATTCTACGGTTAGCGAACAAACATTTTTAGCGGGTGTGCGTTAAGATGGAATGGGAAAATCGAACGCGGTCGCAAATAACACGGGGCTTAACTACGGGTCTGCATTGTTACGATCCAATATTTGCTCAGCGTCTTAAGGTTGATTAAGTGCTTTAATTTCTTCTGCCTCTGCCAAAGATCTAGCGAGCTGGAGGAATGCAAAGCACGTACGATGGAACCGGGGACCGTTTCAACAGGCACTGGATGGGACGGCGGAATCGTGTGTACACTAATGCTAAGTTTCAAAGAGCCGCGCCGCACAGGAGCAAATGCGTTTGAACCAGATTGGCAGAGATTCCCCCGCCATTCCAGATTTTGAGAGTAGATCTAATCGAGTTTAAACTCAATAGCTCTCAATGATAATGCTAATATAAGTTTCAATGGGCCACGCCGCACAGGAGTAAATCGTTTGGACTAAAACGTGAGATTCTGTTTAACAGCATTCTAGATTTTTGTCTGTAGATCTATTCAAGTTGAATCGTAATAGTTCTCAATACACTAAAGCTGATTTTTAAATGACTTTGCCGCACGTGAACAGAGCGTTTGAACCGAAAATGAGAAAGAGTCCTGCATTTCAGATATTAACAGCGGACAGATGATATATTGATTTAAACAGGTTTATTTCGATACAGTTTGTGGGTAAAGATACAACAAATAATGCGCATGAACAAGCAGATCATATATTCGAGTTTACTCTTATCAGCTCTCGATACAGCTAATTCTAAATTTCAAAGGGCTTCGCCGACAAACAAGAGGAATGTGTTTGGACCAAAGTTAGAGTGATTCCCCAACATTCCATTCCTTAGGAGTAGATACGTTCGAATTTAAATCTCATTAGCTTTCAGTTCAATTTCTCAGGTGCGCAAAGGGATGCTAATTAGGGCCGTGAGTGACAATTCATTTGTTTACCCTCTCCTCCTGTCACTTTATTATCGTTACATCTTTCTAACCACCCCGAGGCAGAAAGATTTCAGAGTCACGAAGATACACACACACAGACACACGCACTTAAAACCTTGCTGTTGATCTTGTATCTAATCCGTGAAGTCTTCGCTGCCCCGACGCGCGGCCGTGCCCGAGGGTAGAGGCTGGCACGAGCGTCCACCGCCTTATCTACGGAGTCAAAACAATCTAGGCGATATACTGGGATCAAACGTTCCCCCCATTTCTACTGCAGATTATCACCCAAGCGCGAAGGACCGCCGCAAGCGACGCGAGTGGTGTTACCTGCTACACTAGATCTAGATGCAGCGAGGTAGTGCTTGAGTGGCGTGCTAATGACGTCAGTAGCTTGAACTCGGTGGCATGTTGAACGGTATTGGTACATGTACTTCGACACTGACCGTGACGTTATGAGGTGGTGATAAATTTTATTATGGTATGGGGCGAGGTGTGGTAATAGTTAATGGATGTCAAAGCTGATATTTCGGACTTAATCAGTGTTATCGTATTTGTTGAGAGATTTACATGTTTTCGACAAATATACGCGCGAAACCCTGTTTTGTGGTTGAAACTATGTATGTACGTGTAGTTTGTATCAAGTTTCTGTTCAAAACGCTCATACATTACAAACATGGCTTGCAAAAGTTAGTTAGTTATTTAGGGCTTAACGCCGTGCAAGCAACAAAGACTAATTCGCGGCTAAGGCTTGAGAGAGAGAGAGAGAGAGAGAGAGAAAACACCACTCCTGAACAGTTTATTGTTAAGTTCAGTTTCTCCTAGCGACTGAACGAAACAAAATTTCCGTATCATCTAAACGTCCTCTCCTTAGCTGCCCCCGGGGAGCCGGGGTGGTCGAATGGTAGAGCGTTGGACTTCTAATGCTCGGGTCGTGAGTTCGATCCCGGCTGGGGCCAAATATTTGTGCTGGCTTTTTCATCGTTGCCCCGTCTTTGATATCACCCTATGTGGTGGAAAAGGACGTTAAACCCCCATACACCCCACCCACCCCCTTAGCTGCCCCAATTCCATCTTTGCTAAGCCAACTTATGTTTTAAAATAGTTTCGCTCTTGAGTGCGCCTGTACGCCCGAAATCCTCTATCTTGATGATTGGTACAGCTCTTAATGCGACACAATGTTGTTTACGCTTTGCGCGAGCGGTTGAACATTCAAATTCTGCGATTGTTGTCACACTACTGAAGCGCTCAGCGTGGTCGCCTCGTCATCGAGTACGCTTCTTTTGTCTCAGTGCCAGTATTACGGACGGTGTCACTGTCTAAGGGGTGTGATTATAGATATATGTACCACGAAAACAGCTCAGAATGATCTGTGAGCATGCAGATGGTAATATTAGCGCCTTTAATGTTTGCTTTAATTTAATTTCTAATATCTTATATTTTTAAAGGAGGCGGAGGGGAAGGCGGGATTTTTTTTCCATACTTTGAAGCCGTATTATGATTATTTTAGCAATTTGAAATTTCATTTGGATCTTCATGTTAATTGTCTAGAAAGGCATAATATTATTTCTGACTGTTGATTGTCACCCGTCTGTGATTCTGCATTGTCTTTGTCTTGCATAATGCGCTTGATACCACACTCAACGTTCATTGAAAGCCGCCGCACTTTTGAAAGTCCATTTATCCGTACCAAGGGACAGAAATCTTAGCGGCGCGGGCAGATAATGCACAGTTATACCAGCAGCGGTAAATGTAGCGAAGTACGAAACCTAACGGCCCCGCTTCTTGCACAAACATTATCATAATTCCCTTTTGTTACGGGCCAAGCTGTACAAACGGAGCCCAGAAAAGGCGGTATTTAACGCGGAGGGGCTTTCTCTCCCCGAGCCCCGCTTGCGTGTAACCAGAGCATACGGAATATAGCCCGCGTGTACCGAAAAAGAAGCTTTCGTTATTTTGCCAGTCCGTGCAGGTTTAACGCCGACGCGCCTTAAAAAAATTCATTGTACGGTAGAGATGCATGTCCATGACGGTAGAGATGCATAATTATGTGCCACTGCCGTTCGCAAAACATTAATAAATGAATTAGAAATATCACGAGAGCGGGAACACAACCACAATCGCCGGACACAGTTATAGATTGAAGGTAGATGGCCACTGCGGAGCGGCGCGGCAAACGACGCAAAGACTAAATCGAAGTACAAAAAAATCATGGATCACCTGAACGCAGATAGCGATGCTGTTGCGTACCCCCTCCCGCGCACACACACACATCCGTTTTTCTTGATTAAAATAGAATAAATAACATAAACAACACAGAATATAATACAGTTACCGTCACTACCAAGCCTTCATAATTACTTCTCTCTCTCTCTCTCTTCTTTTTCTTTGGGGGTAGGGGGTGCGGGGCAGGGTGGAGGGGGTATTTTTTGTTGTTCTTGTTGTTGCCGCCTCTGAAAACGCGTCACCTGCCGCACCGTCGCCGCCTCTGTCGAACATCTACATGTCACAGTATAGACACACACTTTTAACAGAGCTATCCATGTACTCTACTTGAAGATGTACATTATGGGCACCCGTACCTGTGATTTAACACTGACGGAACACCTTTCCCTCCCCGCTCCTGGTCCCGCTAGAGATTCGGAGATCACTTTTCACTCGTCGCGCGTATCATACCAACAAGTCCCCCAAGTCTGGGCGCGTATAGCGTACCAACAAGTTCTAAGACTAAGCCCGGCCTTTCATATGAGGGGGGATTTACCGCTCGGTAATCTGTTAGCTGAAGCACGGGGGTCGACGATCACTGATCAGGGGGAAAGCGATGTTTTTGCAACTGTGCCTTACTCGTGGTCGGCCGATCACGGAGAAAGGTGGGTGTCTTACACCGGCAATGCAAACACCATCAATTCAACCCACTCCACTCTCTGGGGAGATCTGGGCTTGAAGTGGCTGGTTCAATCAAAATGCCGGTCCCTCTCATTCTTGTGGGAAACTGATTCATTCCCCCCCCCCCTCCCATCTCTCTCTCTCTCTCTCTCTCTCTCTCTCTCTCTCTCTCTTCGACCCACAGGAGTGGAGGAGAAGGAGAAGGGGAGGTTTGGAACAAACGGGTTCTACTATAAAAATTGACCATTTTAGGTTGGGACTGAGTATGGGGATGTCATATGGGTGAGTATCACGCGAGGGTTAGGGGGTGGGGAATGGAGTGGAGGAGAGGGGTGATTTCTCAGTGACGTGGAGGAGTAGGGGGGGGGGGGGTGGTCACGTTTTATGTGTCACGCTGATGGAATTGCCTCAGTGGTTGTGGAACACGTGTTGTCCAAACAAGCGATGACAAAATCCCCTTCTGAAAAGAAGTGACTTGCCTTGCAACACCTTAGGGGGGCCGACAGAGCACAGCTGGTAGAGCGAAGGAATTTCAATGGTCGGGTCTTGAGTTCGAATCCCGGCTGCTTTTTTTTTTTTTTCATCAGTTGCCCTTGTCTCTCGCGTCACCCGTATGTGGTGAAAATGAACGTTAAACCCGCAACCCAGCCAACCGACCGACCAGCCGTGTGACACCTTTGCTAAATAAACGGAACAAGGTTTTGTTTTGTTTTTCTCCCCTTTTTGGTTGTTGTTGTTTGTGTTTTGTTTTCGGGGTTTTTTTGTTTGTTTGTTTTTTTTTGTGTTTTTTTTTGTTGTTGTTGTTGTTTATTTTCTAAAGGGGGGGGGGAGGAAAAGAGAAAGGAGGAGACTAAAAAAAAAATAAAATAAAAAAATTACCGAACTGAGCAGCAATACGTTTCTGGGCGTACTGCTGCCAGACGGACAGATAAACGCTATTGGAAATAAGTCTTCCGTTGGCTTGGAGAACAAGTTACCCAGGCACGATGCATGAGCTGATTCAAGAAACTGGATAAACCGCACACATTATATAATACTCAGTTATTATCATTATTAGCTACAACTCACCGAAAGTGACCGGCTCCGGGGAGGAGGCGTCCCCAGCAGCTTGGTGAGCCGCCGCCTGGGTCAGGTTGAGTCCGGACAGGGCGTGGCCGTGACACTGGTCGCCGTTGTGACTCTTGGCATACCCGTACAGGATCATGTCCAGCTCCTCCTGGCTGATGCTCAGCGGCTGAACGAGCGGCACGTGCAAGGCTTGGTGGATCAGGTTCTGTGTCGAGGTCGGGGGGTGGGTGTGGGCTGGGGACGGCTGGGGGGTCGGGGCGAGCCCACGGGCTTGCAGGACCGAGTGTGGTGGGGCCAGGGGGTGGGGCAGGCCCGGGTGGGAGTGGGGGTGGGGTTGAGGGTGGTGGTGGGCGGCCATGGGGTGAAGGCCTGGGAACATGGCGGCCGGAAACTGAAACGGAGGCTGCGCAGGGAAGCGGAACCTCTCTGGGGACATGCTGAAACACAAGGTCATTACAGTTTAGTTTTAAATGCAGTCAGTCGATCGATCATTCAATCGATCAGTCAAAATCATTGTCCACATCGGAGATTTGTTTTGCAGCCACGTATCAAAAAGTTGCTAATCTATTAAAAGGAAGGCTATAGTTAGTTAATACTCTTACCCTAAACTGAACTGCAACAACAACAACAACAAACCCTTGTATTTATTAAATGTACTTGACATATCCCTTGCTTGTTTTGTAGGTCTCGTTTTTTTTTTTTTTTTTTTTTTTGCGGTTTTTCTTTTTGTTTTGGAGATTGTTGTTGTTGTTGTTGTTGTTGTTGTTGTTGTTGTTGTTGTCGTCGTCGTCGTTGTTTTCTTCCATGAAATTTTTCTGTCGCTCTCATCGGTGGTGGCGGTGGTTAATATTATTGATGTTTTTTTGTTTTTTTTAAACTCGCTATTAATTTTATCCGGTCAATTAAGCCCATTCACTTCACTTTAATTACCACATTCATGAACTAAGAATTATCAACAAACTTTGGTGTTTTTTTTTTCAGAGCCAAATGATTTTCCGGCAATTCGATTACAAATCACAGAACATCACCTATAATGATGGTTCTTGAGTCTGTCTGTTGTTTCTTCGATAAATGCCACTTCTTTTTGTATCTTTTTTTTTTTTTCTTTCTTCAAAAAAAAAAAAAAAAAAAAAACCTTTGCGAAGCTGGGCACCTATTGAAGAAGTCTGTTTAAAAAAAGAAAAAGAAAGAAAGAAACAAGCTCTTCTGTCTCAACCAAAAGAAAAAGAAATCTTGACGGTTGAATGATTTTACAAACAAAGTTACGCCGAGTGTATCAAGTGTGACTCTATTGTTATGCACCTTTGCTTTTCCCTCCGATCAAAGAAAAGACCCAGGAACTATTTTCCACGCTTCGCTGGTCTTTTGTTTAATCTGCAGCAACCTCGGCCCATCTCCCACTCAATGTGTTTGCCGTGTTTATTGTCCCATCGGAAAATTATATTGACGATGGCAGCTAAACAAGTACTAGGGCCTGTTTTATCTTCTCTGAAACAAAGCTGTTGTTTATTTTTCTTAAGAGGGCGAAAGAACTCGTTCAAAACCCCTTTCAAAGAAATCCGGCCTAAAAGCTCTTTTTTACGTGGTCTCTCTATAAAGATTTTTTTCCTCCACAGAATCTGACACGGCGGTATTTTTTTTTTTCTTTTTCCTAGTCTACAGGAGTATTTCTTATTGGCTGGCCGAAGTTGTTTTAATCTCGATCCCCCCCCCCACCCCGCCACCCTTCTTTCTTTCTTTTCATTGCACAGACTTGACAGTAAATTGTCTTTGGGGCCTGGTGGCCTTTCGTGCGCATTCCACAAGAAAACTACCGCCCATCTGGACAAAAAGGGCCTGAGCGGCTATCAAATCCCTGACGCTTACGCCGTTTTTGTTCCCGACGGCGGCACAGAAATCTCTGACTCGCACTACTTTCGTTCGATAACCCTCCTCGTTAAAGAAAATAGTCCCCGCGGACGCAGAGTCGCAGCGCCACCGGTAATCGTTGCTCTCTGACATGAGAGCCGAGCATGTGGCCAAACACATGGATTGATCAGTCTCAGCCAAGCGGACCAGGCGGCTTTTGTAACATCTCCAGAAAATCACGATTTAAAGCCGGCGCCTGTTTGCTCTCCAGGCTCGAAGACCCCCGGCTTCAAGAGGGACGGGAAGGAAGGAGTTAAAGTTTGAATTGGCGCAAATAATCACGTTTTCGAGAAGAGGAGTGAGGAGTTGGGGTGGAGGGTGTGTGAGGGGGGGAGGGGGGAGGGGGTGGGGGGGGGGGGAGTAAGAGTTAAAGTTTGAACAGAGGCAAGTAATCACGTTTTCGGCTTCCTGTACCGTGCGATCTGCTGTGATCTTTTCCAGTCGACGGCGTCAAGTTGAATCGGTGTATCGGATTGTGTCTTGAGATGAAGACGGGGATGAGAGGTGGGGAAGGAGCGGGAAGGGGGGGAGGGGGGTATGGCCTTCTCTGTTGCCGTAACAATTGATTCCAGTATCGACCCGTTTGTTATAACAAGCTGAGTGATGTCCCTGGCGGTATGGTGAGGTTCATCCCAGCGTTACGTAATTATCTTGACAAGAGACGGAGGGTTTCTTTTCCCCTCTCTCTCTCTCTCTCTCTCTCTCTCTCTCTCTCTCTCTCTCTCTCTTTCCTTTCTCTTTGTGCATCGATGTTTCTTGCGGTGCTCTGAATTTTTTGTTGATTTGGGGCTTTAAAAGTTCTTTTTATTCTTTTTGATAAAAATATCTGTTTTCCTCCGTATTCTTTCTCTTTGAATACACCTTTTCTTTCGTTTCCTTTTTGCTCTCTCTCTCTCTCTCTCTCTCTCTCTCTCTCTCTCTCTCTCTCTCTCTCTCTCTCTCTCTCTCTCTCTCAGTCTCTCTCAGTCTCTCTCTCTCTCTCTCTCTCTGTAGTACGTTTTTATCAGGGGGGGGGGGGGGGGGGGGGGGGGGGGGGGGAGGCGGATGGTTAGGTTTTGTTCTTGTTTCTTGTTGGTGGGTATCATTACGCTTTTCATGGCATTTTTATTGTTTGTTCGTTTAACTGTGATAAACAAAATGAAAGTTTTAACAACTACGGTATTGTCTCGTGCGACACACAGCGTTAACCGCTCCTTCTTTTTTTTATTACATGATATTATATATTATTTTGTGTCAGCAATGTACAGGGTTTCGATGTGACAATAGTGACAATATAATATCTGCCTACAGTTTACTCCGTCGATCAAAACTGATCATGACAGACTGCAAGAAATGGGAAAACAAGATCAGGTTTGTTTGCTTGTTTGTTTGAGTGTTTGTTGTTGTTGTTGCTTAATTGTTTAGGTTTTGTTTATTTGGGTTTTTGTTTTCAAATAACACTTCACGAACAAAACAAACAAATACACATGCATTCCAAGGAGATGAACCAGAACCCAGACAGCTAAGAACTGACAAAATAATGTGACTTTCAAAAAATTGTTTTGAGTCATTTTTTTTTTTAATGAACTTTCACTGGAATTGTATTTGATTCCAATACTGTATTCGTTAGTTATGTTTTGTCACTGATCCTTTATCAAGAACTTCGCTGCGACACAACAGTACCGCGTCTTTAAACAAAACCAGCTTTTTACAATGTATAATCTCGTGCGTGGAGTCAGTCGTTACAAACATTACAGTTGATATGAAAATGCTCACTGACAAACTGAGACCTACCCCCCCCCCTCTCTCTCTCTCTCTCTCTCTCTCTCATAATTCGTGAACCCCCGTTGCAAAGGTTGCTTTAATTGAATTTTTATTGAGCATAAGTACGTCTTGTTTATGCTCAAACTGTTTTTCTGTGCTTCCTCCAGTGAAACAAAATAAAATATATTTAGGCCAACCTTACAGTGCTAATTCATTGAAGGTGTTGTTCAGGGATGGTCCCCTTGACAGCAACTTCAGTTTCTCGAAGGAATCTGTGGGGTTTGATTTTTTCTAAAATATGGACGCGGCAAACTATATTATTTTCTTTCACTAACCTTCTATGTCGTTAGTTTTTTTCGTAAGTCTTGGCGTGAGTTCGTATCCCGGCTAGGGCCAAATATTTGTGCTGGTTTTTTCATCGTTGCCCCGTCTTTGATATCACCCGTATGTGGTGGAAAAGGACATTAAACCCCCAAACACCCACCCACCCTCGTAAGTCTTGGACCTAAAAAGAGATAAAACTTGTCTGTTGTCTCATTTAAAGCAGACAGAGTTTTTTTTTTTTTTTTTTACTACATACATGTATTTGTTTTAGGGAAAACCCTTTTATTTTGTAATGAACCTTCTGAGAAAGACCTTGCTTAGCCGCGAAATTGTCTTGGTTGCTTGTCTTGGTTGATTGCACGGCGTAACTAACTAACTAACTAACTAACTAACTAACTGTAATTACAACTAACTAACTAACTACATGTAATTACAATGTATTGATGTGATGATCAAAAGAAAGCCTGTACAGCAATTCTCTACCACACGCGCAGCAAGAAAACGTTACTGATATACTGATATCATGATTCTTCGAAGAAGTCAGAATGAGCAGCCAGGCCGGAGAGAAAAGTAGCCTTACTGACTGGCAAAACATTTAGACCACATATCTACTTACTTGCTGCCTCATTTTTTAAAACTTTAGATTTTTTTGTTTTACTATTTTATTATCCCTTTCGGGAAATTCGGGCTGCTTCCCCCGGGGGAAGCGCGTCGCCGCGGTGCAGCGCCACCCAATACCTATCCTATATTTTTTTTACAATTTTGCTGGGGGAGGAAAGCCGGATGACCCGGAGGGAAACCCCCGATGAGCAGCCCGGTAGCCAGGAAAAACCGGTTTCACATAAAACACAAGCTCGACCTGGGCTCGAACCCACGCTTCATCGCCGTGACCTTGGTGACGGCCGTTCAGTAGCGCGGCGGCTAAATCCAATGCCCTACCTATTAGACCACCGCTCACCCCATTCTGTGATTTCCTCGATCATCTGAAAGGAATTAGCGCGACTTTAAGCCGCCATGACTGTTTAAAGGGACTCAGTCAGTTATTTGTAACTTACTATGCCAACACTCGCTGAGTTTAATTTCATTATCAGTTAGGAAGTGTGGTCACACAACCACGACTTTTTTTTCTTAAAAAAAGGTATGCATTGGCCAGTTCATTTGCTCTATTTATCATTTTAAATTTTCTACATTTTTTTTTTAAACAGCAAATTTACTGGGTTACGCAAAATACGTCCATACTGGTGAATCATTCCACTTATTATCAATGTTACACTATTGTTATTAATGTCATAACTCCGATTACCGACTTAACATTTTCACAAAACCCAGTGTCATGCAGCAATACATGCAAAAATGAATACATCCATATTGCCAGCCAGCCTGCGCCCAGTCAATATTACATTGATATCCCCCCGGCCGTGCTGATATATATCACTAAAGGGAGAGACCTTCTTATTGACTCTTTTATTTACCCTATTGCATACCGGTGTGTCTCCTAAATCATTCTACGGTGTCATACACTCCTGGTAGTAATGGTGTGTGTTATGGTACGGTAACCGAAAAAGGTTATACAAATTATTAGAACAGTATGGGTTGATTTAGAACAGATAAAAAAGAGAGTGAAGTTTGGTCATTCATTTGCGCTCTAACACAAATTACAGAAAAAAATACAATATTTACTAAGAATTTACATATTTTATTTTATTTTATTTTATTTTATTTTGTTGAATTGAACTGAATTGAATTGAAACGAGTTCGAATCCCATCGAGGGCAGGAAATCGGTACGACATTTTCCTTATCAGATCGAGCAAAAATACACATCCAGACTCGTTTACTGCTGTGCCCTTCTCGCCTTCGTGGACACATTCAAGCATGAGTATCACGTGTGCACCAATGCGGGGGGGGGGGGGGGGACGAAAACAAACTGATGCACACCGTACATGCAAAGCACAAATGGATGGCGCCGAATACTAATGGTCGCGCTTCCCGCGGAGGGAGTGGCCCGAGTTTACTCCTATGGAACAAAAAGATAAACCGAAACCAATACAAATACGAATAAACATATTGTATCGGTTGAGCAAAATGGTTTCACCGATTTCAGAAACATAATTCAAATGAGAGAGAGGGAGAGAGAGAGAGAGAGAATAACAACAACCAAAGTTGTTAAAATTCAGATCTCCCACAGCATTTTCACCGAGAAAATAGCACGTTGTAATAAACTTGGCCACCTCAAATGATGTACATGTACTTGCAAATAAACACCATGACAGCCGGCAAGAAGCTGACATCTTGACATGCAGAAAGCTTAGTTTGGTCAGTGCACTGCGTGTCAGGGCTTTCATATTCGGGGGAACTATAATAGGACAGAGTGCCCCGGCTAACAATAAAAGCACATGCCATTTGACCTGAATATTGTCCACTGTGGCCAAAAAAAAAAAAAGAAAGAAAGAAAAAAGAACAGACATCAGTTTGTCCGACTCCGTAAAAAAAAAAACAAAAAAAAAAACCCAAGAGTAAATGATCTTCTCACTTTCCCTTCTTCTCACTTTCCCTTCTTCTCACTTTCCCTTCTTCTCACTTTCTCTTCTTCTCACTTTCCCTTCTTCTCACTTTCCCTTCTTCTTCCTCTCCCTCTTCCCCTCTCCTGTCTTTTCATTGTTATTACTATGCTGTATTCGCCGTACTACCTTGTGTATGTTCACAGGCGGAGGCTATGTGTAGGCTTCTGGTCTTTTGCCACCGCCTGAATACTACTGTTTTGTGTAAACTGGCCAGCGGAATAAAACAGCGGATTGTTTAAATCAAGAGTAATCAGACATTTCGTAAATGAACTGGCCTATGACCGATTGACCGATGGTCGACGCAGATATGAACCCCTGTGTCGTTTTCTTTCTTTCTTTCTTCTTTCTTTCTTTCTTTCTTTCTTTCGTTCTTTCTTTCTTTCTTTCTTTCGTTCTATCTTTTTTCCCTTTTTTTTTTCTTTTTTTTTGGGGGGGGGGGGGGGGTGAAGATTGGTGGTCTATACATGTATGCTGTTTATTGATATCTGCACAGACACCTGGGCTAGCTGGCATTGCTACAACTGCAATTTGCAAGTAGCACGTGAAATCCAGTTTAGAAACCCCCCCCCCCCCCCAAAAAAAAAAAAACAAAAAAAAAAACGACAAACAGATCAGATCGCCGAAACTGTCTAAGATGAATGTTGTCTGTTTGACTGAATGTGGTATATGTGTATGGTTATGTGTGGTTAGAAATAAGGCGATTTAAAATCTCAGTTATCATAAATACATAGTTACTGATTCATAACGTACATACGGCCTTCCACACGACTACATCAGGACATTTTTCAGAACAGAAGAACATATTAACCAAAAAAAAAAAAAACCCCAAAAAAACCGCAAAACAAAACAAGTTAATCTTTCAACAAATATCATCCTTCTGTGGACCCTCTCTCTCTCTCTCTCTCTCTCTCTCTCTCTCTGGCTCTCTCTCACATACAGTTTAAACAGCAGTTGTTAGTGCAAACAGTATCATGTGAAGGATTTCTGCGTTTTGGTTATCAGTGTTGTCAACGTTGTAAAGTGATGCACCACAAAACCTGTGGCCTAAATATAAACTGCGCTACCAGAAAGTCAGTCCAAACAGCTGTATCAGTATATTTTTTCGTGTGTTTTTTTTTTCCTCTGCTTTTAATCTTATCCACCGATTAAGTGCAATAAAGGGTGACACTCAACAGAAAATGACACACGTTACCTTGCAAGGTTTGGATGAAGATGTGCCGCGTAGAACGGAAACACAGCAGGCCGCATCTGCTCCATTTTTTGACTGAAGTCCCTTTTGTCAGTGTGTCCGGCTGTCCTCTCTTTCTCTTTATCAAATCCTGTTTGGGTGTTCGTGCAAAACACGTGTATCCCGCTCCTTGTTACAGGCAAAGACTACTGTCCAGTCAGTGATCGTCACTTCCCCAGCTGTTTTTCAACAGCGTCAGTACCACCGCAGATCAGTATTGGCCCGCACGGCCGGCCGGAGTTATCATGCACAAAAAAAATTCCCCTGTCTTTTTATTCCGAGCGAGACATCTAACTCCCGTCTTTTCCCCCCTCGCTCTCTTACAAAAATACTCTCCTAACTTTCGCCGCCCTCAATATAGTAGGAGGCACCCCCCGCCCCGTCAATTGAGCCCGATGACATTTTTAATGAGCTCGAGACTTGTCTGCGCGCATGCGCTGACCACTCTCGCTCACGCTGGGTGGCGGGCGGGATTTTATTGGATTAGAGGCGGCGGGCGGAGAGCCTGCTGCTGGGTGTGCGCGCTCAGGGAAATTAAGAGAGGAAAGAGGGGAGGGGACGGACGGAGGGTGGGAGGGGAGAGACGGGGTGGGGGTGGTTAGCGTAGGCTAGTCTTGCGCGGCACAACTTGAGTTCTTTCGCGACTCTCTCTCTCTCTCTCTCTCTCTCTCTCTCTGTAGCCGCTTTAGCGCCAATCAGAGCTCCATTACGCTTGTCAGCAGGCTGGGGTAAAGAGAGTAGGGGGTTGAGCTTTTCGGCTTCTTAGAACTCTCAATCTTGTCCGCACCGCGGGAGCTGCGAAGTGAGCATGTGATATGACGACACCGCGGTCTCGAAGCCGAGGCTCGGAGAGAGAGAAAGAGAAATGAAATGAAACTTTATGAAATGAAACTTTATTTGTCAACGGTAAAAGACATTGGCCCAGTGGTCCAGTTTCCATTCTTGCCGTTGCTAATGCTACACACACACACACACACACACACACACACACTCTCTCTCTCTCTCTCTCTCTCTCCCAGTCTCACTATCTATCTACTACTGACATCCGCTCACACTGCAGACACGACATACAAAAGGATATAGGTATCAAATGCAAAACACATGAGAAGTAAAAGGCTCAGTATACGATAAGCAACACGTGACATCCACGTAACAGTATATAGGTATCAATACACACACATACTATTCATGTACCAACATGAGTGGTCGGATGCATGGCGTTGTTTACGAAAGTGGCTGCGAACCCGCATACATTAGATGTTTGAAGAGGCTGCTCTTAAAGGAAGAGAGTGTTTTGGCGTTTCTAATATGGATGGGAAGTGTATTCCAAAGTGCACTCCCAGAAAAAGTTACACTGGTTTTGTAGAGATCTATTCTTAGGCGAGGAACCCTCAGGTATAGCCCCAGTCTGGAATGATGGGACATTAGTTCTGAAGCTAGACATCTAAGGTATGGTGGACTTAATTCCTTGCACATTTTGTATACAAGGACACTCTTATTAAACCGAAAATGCTGTTTTAAGTTGAGTATTTCTAGCGCATTGAGTTTTTGATCTGTTGACAGTACTGGGTTTGGTAAGATCAGCTTTGCAGCTCTTCTGTGCAAACTGAGGGGGGGGGGGGGAGAGAGAGAGAGAGAGAGGTGGTGGTGGTGGTGTTTCAGTTGTGAGTTTAACGTCCTTTTCCACCACATACGGGTGATGTATCAAAGACGGGACGACGACGAAAAAGCCAACACAAATATTTGGCCCCAGCCGGGGTACGAACTCACGACCCGAGCATTAGAAGTCCAACGCTCTACCGGCCATTCGGCCACTGACCCCGGCTTCCCGAGAGAGAGAGGGAAGAGAGAGAGACTGAGTCAGTGGTGGTGACAGCAAAATGCCGGACTCTCAGTAATGATATCTGGCCTGTTGTGGTCGTAATAATGACTGAAAGGAATATTTCAAGCTGAAATTCACCACCACTGACAAACTGTTAAATCGGGGGAGGGCCGGGGAGGGACGAGACTGAGGTAATTGCCTGTGATGTCAATTCGATTTCGATCACTGTAGCCTTCTGTGGTAAATTTAATGACATTGCTTTTTAATAGTCCGGCCACGTCTGAGAAGGCAAGAGAGAGAGAGAGAGAGAGATTACTGCTGAGAAAACCGATTCCGCTGCATTATTTCCCTGGGTTTGTTGTTGTTGTTTGTTTTGACGTCACCGTGTGTGTGTGTGTGTGTGTGTGTGTGTGTGTGTGTGTGTGTGTGTGTGTGTGTGTGTGTGTGTGTGTGTGTGCCACGGTGTGTGTGTGTGTGTGTGTGTGTGTGTGTGTGTGTGTGTGTTGCTGTTACGAGGGGCGTTTGTTGTAGGGTTTTTTTGTTGTTGTTTTGGCCGTTTTTGTTGTTGTTTGTTAGTTTGTTGTTGATGTTGTTGTTGTTGTGTGTGTGTTTTTTTGTTGTTGTTGTTGTTTTGGTTTTGTTTAAGTTTTTTTGGTTTGTTTGTTTTTTAAGTGTTTTTTTGTTTTTGTTTTTTTGTTGTTGGTTTTTTTTTTTTTTTGGGGGGGGGGTATTTTGCTTTTTTGTGTGGTTGTTGTTTCTGTGTGTTTACACGCTATCTTGAATCTACAGTCTATGTCTGTTCCAGTTTACCAATACTGAAACTTTTCTTCCGTCTCTCGGCATTGAGTCAGTTACGAGCCCTCTTTCAACTACTGAAATCAGTTAAAATGATACCCTCGCCCCAGTCCCACCCCACCAACCACTCCCTCCGACCCCCCCCCCCCCCCCCCCCGCCCACCCCCGACCCGGCGATGATCGAAAATTAGAGGGCCGAACCCTTCAAATGCCCTGAAGGCACACAAGGGGCATAAAGATCGCATCGGATGCTGCGTCTTGTCTATGCGCACGAACCTGCAGGGGGGATAAGCCGCCGATACATTAGCACCCAAATTCGACATCTCCGCCGCCGATACTGGCCAAACCAGAGTTTTCTACCCATTCGCCCGCTCCATTCAGCATGACCCGGCATCGCTTAGAGCGAGTCTTTATCATCAGAATGTGGCCGGTTGGGCGAAGTTTGCCGAAAGCAATGCGATGTAGTCTGGGGAATTGCATTAGGATTAGATGGGGTTGGGGTTGTCAGCGGTGGTTGGGGTCTGGTTTCGTAAAATTGCATACGTTCGAGTGTCTTGGAGAGAAAGAGAGAGAGAGAGAGAGTCGTTTTTCACACAAAACCGCGAACTATTCGTTCATGGGGCTGGGTGAGAAAGACACAGAGAGAGATAGGGAGAGAGACAGAGACAGAGACAGACAGACGGCGGGCAGACAGACGTACAGACAGACATAGTGTTCCAAGTAAGTGTGTGTGTGGCTAATATCGTCATTGACCAAACAAGTAATTAATGTGCCAACAAAGAACACATTTTGAAGATTTATCAAATGTGAGACACCATTGTACAAACGCAAGTAAAATGACAACAAAATCATTGCGGAACACGTGGTTTGATTTATATGTGATTGTATTTCCTGTTTTTTTTAAAAATGTCAGTTGTTAAATCAGAGTTAATTAAAAGATGGAATAGATGTACGGCTGTTTCTCCTTTCCGACTTCGGTTGTTCGTTTGGTTCTTTTTATCTTATGATTTTCTTTCCTTTTAGATCATCTTGACGAAAACGATGCTGAAAAGGGTACTTATTAAAGCCGACAGGGGCAGACCAGTCAGCATTTCACGGCTTTCCTCCACGCGCAGAGTGGTTGCCCCTGAAATGGACATATACACAGTTATCAGTTCACATATCGAAATGCTTCATACAGTTACCAAAACTACCACCACAACATTTACAAACGACATAGTAATAGTCAGACATCTTACGGTAACAAAAAGTAGAAACGACTTCAACTATTGGGCGTCGTGTGAAATTATCGAACTGGACTTGGTTTAAACTGTTTTTATTCACCTTGAACAAACAGAAAATACACCCACACAACTTCCACAATGCCGAGCACAACAAGTTAAAAACTTATGAATGTGCTCATAAGTACAAGAAAACATTTGCGGCGGAGGCGTCAGACACAGCATTACAAGACAGATCTGTAAAGAAGAGATAGGAAGAAGGAGAATAGAAAGAATGGCCAATAAGTACAGTACAAAGAAGAATGCAGTGGGATTGTGTCTGCGACGGCGGCAGCGGGCCGGCGACTGGTAATGGTAATCGGAATTTAGGTGTCAAAGCGACCTGATACTTCAATAAAGTGCTGTACAGTTTCAAAAATGTTTAAATTGTCATTCAAAGGAAGACAGAGATTCCCTCTCCAACTGGACTTCAAAAGTTTTCCAGCTCAACAAGACGGCACTGAACTGAACTGATTTGAACAGAAGTGAACCGGACTACTGACTTGTACACTGAGCTGGATTTAATTAGACTGAAATGAAACAGACTGGACTTGACTGGACTTGACTTGACTTGAATTGATTTGAACTGAACTGGATTGGATTGGATTGGATTGGATTGGATTGGACTGGATTGGATTGACTGGACCGGACGTGACTAGACTGAACTGAACTGAACGGAATTGAATTGAATTGAATTGAACTGAATTGAATTGAATTGAATTGAATTGGAACAGACTGAACTGAAGTGAATTGAATTCATAGCAAGGAGAGGACATGAACACCCACAATGCCAGCAATAACCGACGACAATAGAACTGCTGACAAAAAGTAGTCTCTACCGCTGATTGTTGTTCCCGGTCCTCTGTCTACAATTTGACAGCGAAATCCGAGAAAGCCAGGATCACAGCCGTAGACACAGGCCCCGGATGAGTGCGAGCAGGCGGCGCCATACATGCAATGTCCGCACTTTGCGGCGCAGTTCTCTCCCCACGTGCCAGGGTGGCAAGCTGGAACACACACACACACACACACACACACACACACACACACACACACACACACACACACACACACACACATCAACAGGACTCTTATTGTAAACACAGAACCGTGCAAAAGAGATATGGACATATTAATCTGGTTACCACGGCGCCTCAGTCGGCACTGACGTAACGTGCGATTGCAATGAAAGTATACATAGCCAAGTAACAGCGACCACACACACACACACACACACACACACACACACACACACACACACACACACCGCGTTTACAGGGGCACAAAAACGTTATATCTCATAAATACGTCAGTTTAAGTGTCTTTGGGTCTTTCCTGACGCGACGCCCGCTTGCAATGAAAGTATACATAGCCAAATAATAGCGACTGTGAGAGCACACACACACACACACACAGAGAGAGAGAGAGAGAGAGAGAGAGAGAGAGAGAATAACTAACCACTGACCACTCTCAGTTTTCGAAGGGCGAACATAGTAAATACAGAGTCGCCGCCGGAGTCGTCCGCCATTCGTCTGTACTCAGTCGATCGTTCGTATCAACGATGAGTCAGTATCACGGTAGTTTTCATGATAGTGTCAAAGGCCAGTTACCAATTGCGGGACTTAACATTTTGTTTTCTTCGTTTCATTTTTTTCATTCTTACTTGATACGTGCATGAACTGAACCAGTGTACCCGACACTACAGCAAAATCCGCAGTCGCAGAACATCGAGTTCTAAATTCTAGATGCATTCGTATGTGTGTCCCGCTGTGATAATGACTGATGTGACGGCGTGAAAGGCTAATGTTGAAAAGGAGTACCTCGACCTTATCGCTATGGAGACTGAATGGTCATTCCCCCAAGAGGAGGTATGCTCGTAGGAGAAAAGGCATTTGACCTACGCACGGGCATTGAGATCCAATCAGAGGCTGTCAGAAAAGCAAACAACACGACTAGAAAATCGATAATTATCCACTACGCTGGAGACAATTCCAATGTCCACAAGGGAAACAACTCTTGACAGGAGAAGAAATTATCTTTCTTGTATAATTATGGCACCGTTCATTGGGGCCGATCGTCGGGTGTTCTCAGTCTCCAGGTACTCCGGCCTCCTCTCCCTCCGCTTTGAAAATGTTCAGCGGGATAGCTGAATGGTAGAGCGGGTCGTGAGGTCGTGAGTTCGAATCCCGGCTGGGGCCAAATATTTTTGCTGGCCTTTTCTCGTTGTCCCGACTTTAATATCACCCATACGTGGTGGAAAAGGACGTTAAACTCCCAAACACCCACCCTTCCACCCACCCTAATTTTTTTTGTTTTTTTGTTTTGCTGCCCCCAACTCATTTTGCCAGTTCCAGTGGTGTTCCTCCCAGGTGATGGGTGGAATCCACAGACGGCTCGAAAGATACCCCTATTATTACATGTATTGAATCATTATTATCCCCTATGGTTCAGTCACTGACAGCCATTAAGCCGGGCTGGGATCCTGGCGCCTGTCAACTGTGTACCATCGGGGTGTAGGGGATTTCGGATTTCACTACGCTTACCCTCTGTAATGACTCGAAACAAGTTAACCGAGATCTAAGCCGAGACAACTAATCACTAAGAAGGGGGGAAAAAACCCAAAACTCAAACACGCTCGGAGACAAGGAAAGTGGACAGTTCTGAACGACTTTGTGGTCAACGTGCCATTTCACAGTGTGCACAGGAGCGGTGAGTTCTGTCGCATTCACCAGCACAGTACATGTTCAGCCTGTTTCAGAGATTATTGCCTGCATGAGTTGTCTCCCTTGCCGCAACCAGCACGCATGTTTCGTGTCAGAGCACAACGTTGACACGCAAAATTGCATACATGCTGCGGTTCTGTGTATGCAGGGGGGACAACTCGTGCAGGGAATAATCTCTGAGACAGGCTGAAAATGTACTGGTGAATGCCACGGAACTCACCGCTTCTGTGCACACTGTAAAATAGCACGTTGACGACAAAGTCGTTCAGAACTGTCCACTTTCCTTGTCACCGAGCGTGTTTGTTTGTTTCCTTCTTAGTGATTAGTTGTCTCGGCTCAAGTTTCGGGTAGCTTGTTTCGGGTCACTGATCACAGAGGGTAAGGGCAGTGAAACCCGGTGGTACAGAGTTGGGCGCCTGTTATCTGTGAATGATCGGGGAAGTCACATCTTGGGTTAGGGATCCAAGCGAACAAACGTTTTGGTGGCTACATCTTTTGCGTGGTGGCTAAGCACAGGAGAACATCAGGCTAATGTAAGAAAAATGGCAGCGCACATAAGCTGTACGATGATGTTTACTAGCTGAGCTTGATTGAAGTTACAATGGGATCCCCTATGGTGCACGGCGAACCTCACCTCGCAGTGTTAGCGTTGGATATTTTCCACCGAGAAACGCACGCACTGTAGCTTGTAGGGGTAAAGTGTATATTTTCAGGGAACGTTATTCAGCGTCAGTTATTTCAATATATCAATATTTGTCCAGCCACCACAGAGATAGTAATGTGTTGATCCCCCCCCCCCCCCCCCACCCCCTGTGGTTGGATCCATGACCCTCGATTACAGGAGAGGGACATCATGACTATCTGTGTACGTACTGTGTATGCAGAGGACCCCAGCGAAACCTATTTGGCATCCAGACGGGCAGTGGCCGGTGTTCCTGTCACAGGGGGGCGTGGAGTTACAGCGGCCACATGTATTCTCACAGTTTTCGCCCCACTTGTAGACACGCCCGTTGGACGGGCACGCTAAGGCAAATAAAAAAATAAAAAAATAAATGAAACAGGTGTGTTTAGGGTTTTCCGACTCCGAAGAAAACAAAACTGGTCGTTATAAACGGTTTGTTGATGTTGTTGTTGTTGTTGTTGTTGTTGCTGCTGTTGTTGTTTCTTTTTTAGCATGTTTAGGGTTTATATTGTTTGTGTTGTTTCTTAATGTTTTTGATATTGTTGGTTGGTTGGTTGGTTGGTTGGTTGGTGCGTGCGTGCGTGCGTGCGTGCGTGTGTGTGTGTGTGTGTGTGTGTGTGTGTGTGTGTGTGTGTGTGACGTACAATAAGTAAGTCGTAGCTTTATGATAAATTTGCACCAAGATTTGAAAAGGAAAGTCTCCCCCAGAAATAGACCAAGTTGCGTGCCGGGGAGGGGGGGAAGGGACGGGGGGGGGGGGGGGTAGGGGAGGGGGAAATAGTGGGGGAGGGGGACGTACAGCTTGAAATCGGACAGAATACCCTAATCTACTTTTTCTAGTGTGTGATTAGAGGACAGGACAGACTGCGTACATAAGCATAAATCATTTGCATATTTACGTTCTTTGTGTCCTGCATATGGCTGCCTCCGCCCTCGCGATTGTCCACGCTCTGTAATCGAGTGACAATGAGTTAATCACTTGACTTTTAGCTACCTGCTTGCTTATTTGCATCATTGAATGGAGAGGTGGTTGTAACAGGCTGGCCACTGGTTTGGTTGATACAGCGGAATTATGATGCCTTCAGTATCAGTGGCATGAGTGTGTAATATCGTAAATTAACACACCAATAGACGTTTGGCATGCAAAATTAAGCATACTTTAGTGGGTATCTTGCGTGCGTGTGTGCGTACCGGCGTGCGTGCCGGCGTGCGTGCGTGCGACGAAATGGTGTATAAAAGTAACAGTAGTTATAGGGGCAGTTCAATAAGTTTTGCCATGTCAGTTTCTGCTTCACTTGTTGAAATGTTTGTCTGGTGCCCTTCGTGAAATACATACAAGGGAAAGACATACAATGTTTAATGAACATTATTTTGGTGAATGCAAATCTTGAAAAACGTACTTCTTCAACTCAACCCTCAGTTAATCCAGTCAGCTCAGTTAATCGTTTCTATACCCAGATCAGCCAGCTGTTTGTACTGTGCATGTATGTAGTTGTGCTTGTATGTATGTATGTATGTATGTATGTATGTATGTATGTATGTATGTATGTATGTATGTATGTATGTATGTATGTATGCATGCATGCATGTAATTATGCAAGTACGTATGTATGTATGTATGTATGTATGTATGTATGTATGTATGTATGTATGTATGCATGCATGCATGCATGTAATTATGCAAGTACGTATGTATGTATGTATGTATGTAAGTATGTATGTATGTATGTATGTATGTATGTATGTATGTATGTATGCATGCATGTAATTATGCAAGTACGTATGTATGTATGTATGTATGTATGTATGTATGTATGTATGTATGTATGTATGTATGTATGTATGTATGCATGCATGCATGCATGTATGTATGTAAGTATGTAAGTATGGATGGATGAATTTATTAACGCTTCTTTGTATTTATGTAACAGATCTTTCTGCTTTTATTCATGTACATGTATTTATTTACTTGTAAAGCGCCTACAGCTTCCCCTCCTCCCCCCCGAGAATAGACGCTAGAGAAATCTTCATTATTATTATTATTATTATTGATACTGCGGAAAGTGCGTCACTGCTGTGGCATTACAACAAATTGTTGGAATTGCCCATAGATGAACATACTGTAAGAGAAACAAACTCTACTCACTTTCTCTTTGGGCATTCTTCTCAGCGATTTTCTCGGTGAGTTCTCTAAATCCTACAGAACAAATCATGAAAGAGAACACCGTTTCAGTAACTTACTTAGGCCCTTGGCTCCACGTGGAGCATAGGCCATCGACAACCCTTCGCCATCGCACTCTGTTCTGGGCTAGTTTTGCCACTCCAGTCCAGTTGGTACCCTGCTTACATAGCTCTGCCTCAGTGTCCCGCCTCCAGCTGTTGCGAGGCCGGCCTCTCTTCCTTTTCCCCTGCGGGTTCCATGTCAGGGCTTGGCGTGTGGTGCTGGATGCTGGCTTCCTGAGGGTGTGTCCAATCCAGCCCCACTTCCTCCGCAGGATCTGCTTGGCCACTGGTTCCTGCCCCGCTCGCTCCCACAGCTCTTCATTCCGGATCTTCTCTGGCCATCGGATGTTGAAGATGCGCCTCAGACAGGTGTTGAGAAATGTCTGGATCTTCTGCTGCATCGTCTTCGTTGTCCTCCATGTTTCGCATCCGTAGAGCAGAACTGACTTCACGTTGGAGTTGAAGATGCGTAGTTTGGTTCTTATGCTGACAACTTTGGATGCCCAGACGTTCTTCAGCATGACCATTGCTGCCCTTGCCTTGCCGATTCTGGCTGTGACGTCTCGGTCTGTGCCTCCCTGTCCATCAACCACACTCCCCAGGTAAACAAAAGACTCCACCTCCCTGATGGGCTCTCCACCGACTGTGACTGGTGTGTTGGCAGTGGTGTTGATCTTCATCAGCTCGGTTTTCTTCCTGTTGATCTTGAGCCCTGTTCCGGCTGATGTGGCTTCCAGGCGCGTAGTCTTGTCCTGCATCTGGCTGTGGCTGTGAGACAGGAGCGCCAGGTCGTCCGCGAAGTCGAGGTCATCCAGCTGCGTCCAGAGTGTCCACTGTATCCCGTTTTTCCTGCCTGCTGTAGTGGTCTTCATGATCCAGTCGATGACCAGGAGGAAGAGAAACGGGGACAACAGGCATCCCTGGCGGACTCCGGTCTTCACCTCGAAGCTTTCTGACAACTGGCCAGCATGGGCAATCCTGCAGCTCATGTCTTGGTAGGTGCACTGGATCAGGGAGATGATCTTCCCGGGAACTCCATAGTGCCTTAGCAGCTTCCACAGTGCCTCTCTGTCTACACTGTCAAAAGCCTTCTCGTAGTCTATGAAGTTGATGTAGAGAGGGGAGTTCCACTCCAGTGACTGCTCCACAATGATGCGTAGGCTGGCAATCTGGTCAGCGCAGGACCTGTTCCTGCGAAAGCCCGCCTGCTGGTCTCGGAGCATGGGGTCGACTGCCTCCCTCATCCTCTCCAGTAGAATTCTGTTGAGAACCTTGCCTGGCACTGACAGGAGCATGATCCCTCGGTAGTTGCTGCAGTCCCTGAGGTCCCCTTTCTTTGGCAGCTTGATGACGATCCCTTCTTTCCACTGGGCTGGCACCTCTTCCTTCTCCCAGATCTTGCTGAATAGGCTGTGCAGCATGTTGACGGCTGTCTCTGTGTCTGCTTTGATGGCTTCTGCTGGTATCTCGTCCGGCCCTGCAGCTTTCCCATTTCTCAGTGTCATGATGGCTTTCCTGATCTCCGCCTTAGAGGGCTTGTCGCAGTTGATGGGTAGTTCTGTCTCTGCTGGTGGGATGTCTGGTGGTGTTTCAGGGATGGGGCGATTTAACAGCTCCCTGAAGTGTTCTGCCCATCGCTTCAGCTGTTCCTCAGTTGTTGTCAGTGGGTGCCCGTTCTTGTCCTTCACTGGTTTGTCTGTCTGCTGAAATTTGCCCGCGAGCTTCTTGGTCACCTGGTACAGGTCTTTTAGATTCCCTTGTCGGGCTGCTTCCTCTGCTTGACTGGCCAGGTTGTCGATGTAGTCCCTCTTGTCCTTCCTGGTGCTCCTCTTCACTTCTCTGTCAGCTGCTGTGTATTCCTCTTGTGCCTTTGCCTTAGCTCTTCTTGTTCGGCTTGTGTTCAGTGCAGTTTTCTTCTCTTTCCTAACTTCCAGCTTCTGGATGGTATCAGCAGAGATCCATTCCTTATGTTGGGTCTTTCTCTTGCCAAGGACCTCTTCGCATGTGTCGTGCCAAAGTTTCTTGCTGTGTTCCCAGTGTGTCTCGATGTCCATTTCACTGTCTTCTATCAGGTCTTGCAGTGGCCGGAACCTGTTGGAAAGGCTGATCCGGAATGCTGCTTGTGTGTCTGTGTTCCTGAGAAGTCCAACGTTGTACCTGGTCCGTGTGCTGTTGGCGTTGGTGTGCCTCTTAAGCCGAAGTCTCAATGTTGTTGCAAGAAGGTGGTGGTCTGATGATACATCGGCACCCCTCATCACGCGCACATCCCGCCACGATCTCCTGAACTTCCGGCTGATGCAGATGTGATCAATCTGGTTCTCCGTGACATGGTCTGGCGATCTCCATGTGGCCTTGTGGATGCGCTTGTGTGGGAAGATGCTGCCTCCTATCACTAGCTGGTTCAGGGCACAAAAGTTTGCAAAGCGCTCGCCATTTTCGTTCATCTGTCCCAGTCCGTGTGTTCCCATGGTGTCCTCGTAGCCTGTGTTGTCTGATCCAATCTTGGCGTTGAAGTCTCCCATCAGTATGGTCATGTCCTTGGCTCCTCCTCTATCTATCACTGTCTGCAGTTGTTGGTAGAAGTCATCTTTTTTCTCCTCTTCCGCATCATTGGTGGGAGCGTAGCACTGGATGATGTTCAGCTTGATGTCTTTTTTCTTGGTGATGAATTTGGCTGTGATGATGCGGGAGTTGACAGGTTCGTTTCAGTAAAGTAGAACGTATTTTTTGCTCCTTTTTTTTTTTCAAGACTACCGAGTTTGCTTATTAAAGGATACAATGCAGTTGTTCTTTATAGAAGGAAAATGAGGTCTTATGTGACATCACTTCAACTATACGTGCTACAGGTGCAAAGCCAATTAGAACCAAACTACACGCGCCGATTTCGGCTCTCGTCTCATTTCTGCTACAACTGATAATCACTACGCGCAAGTACGCCGATCAGTGCACTGCGAGCGTGACTCAGGCGTAAGCAGCGTCAACTTCTTCGCGAAACACGCGAAGGAACCGAACGAAGTACTAGCACAGCAACAATTGATCACATCCGCAAAGTAGTTCCCGAGTAAGATGAGCCTAGTTTGATTATCGTCGGTTTAGTTGTACATCTTTGCGGTGTTGTTCACAGATTTCATAGCAGCTAAGATATCTGTATTGATCACGATGGAATAAAGACACCGGGAGATGCATGACGCTTTTCCGTCAATTTTCCCAAACTGTGTTTGGGACTAGATGGTGCTGACGTCACAGTCGAAGCGAGCTGTGTGAATCAGAACACGAGCCTTCCAAAAATAAAGTTAAGTATAAGTGGGATAACGTCCGTGGTTGGTTGGAAGATAGATAGGCTGGTTGGAAGTTCGGTTGGCTGGTTGGTTGGTAGTTAGGTTGTGTGGGTGGTTGGTTGGTAGCGTTGACGTCTTTTCGGGTAAACCTGTCTAGCCGCACACCACACAACAATGACAGCAAGTTCGCACATTATCAATTGCATTTTAGCGTGTGTGTGTGTGTGTGTGTGTGTGTGTGTGTGTGTGTGTCTGTCTGTCTGTCTGTTTATTTGTTTGATTTTTGTTTGTTGTTTTGGGTTTGTTCATTTGCAATAGCACGTGTCTCACTCTTTGCTTGCTCCCTCATCCGGCTGACTGAAAAACAAACAAACAAACAAAGATACACGTTAATACACGTTCACTGATGTGCAGACAATGAATACAGTCAGACAAACAGTTGCTATGGTCGAGTTTGTATGCGTACCATTTGAAAGTTCAGTGCCTTTTCTTTTACAGTAGTAATTTATAATTGATGTAACTCTTTAGTCCGCATGAGTTCAAATCTATGAGATCATAATTTTCTGAAGGTTGACTGTGTGAGATTTAACCCGCGTTAGTGGTCACATGTTCTTTAATGCGAGTAAATGCGCGTGTTTCGTTTGAGCGTACCCAGTGCATGTTGGGTTCAGTTTGCGACGTTTTAGGACAAACATGTCAAATAATTATGTGTCTTTTCTATTCTATTTTGACGACGATGATGATGACGATGATGACGACGACGACGACGACGACGATGATGATGACGACGACGACGACGACGACGACGACGATGATGACGACGATGATGATGACGATGATGATAATGATATTATCATTATCTACGTACTCGTGTACTTCTCTACTCTACTTACTTGTGTGATTGGAAGCCCTTGCACGGTGGGTTTGTGCAGACACTGTAAAACAACGTACGTTCAATAAGCGGCACAGACGACTAACGTTTTTGTGTCAGGGTCCCATGCATTTAACGTGATAATGTGTTTATGTGGGGATGAGACTGGCGTTCAAAACAGAGGGATGTGGGGGGGGGGGAGGAGTGGTGGTGGTGGCGGAGGGCAGGTACTCGCATAACTGACTGTCTGATTAAAAGTATGTTCAAAGTTGCACACCAGTCAATCAATCAATCAATCAATCAGTCAGCCCGCCCGCCCTCCCGCCCGTCCGTCCGCGCGTCCCTCCGTCCTTCAGCAAGTCCGTCAGTCAGTCAGCCAGTCAGTCAGTCAGTCAGCCAATGGACCAATCAAACGTGGCCCGTGCGTGCCATCTCCTTACAAATCAGTGTAGCAACGCGGGCCCCAAGGACTTACCAACAGCAGCAGCTACGACCAACAGACAAGCGACAGCCACAGCCCTCGACGCCATGGGCTCAATGAACCATAGATCTGCCGCCGTCTCGGTGTTGGAATATGTGCAGATCTATGCAAAAGCACGCCGGTTCCGACACCAGAACACTCCAAAGTGCTAGGCTGCTAACACCAAGTTATTCCGGTACCCTGAACCAGCTACGCTCAGCATCTTCCAGCGCGGCCTAAACGAACACACGCTGTACCATCAAAGACTATAATTATACTGCGTGTATAGTCTTTGGTACCATGTTGCAATCGGCCCGATTCCAAGGGCAACTCGTAGCGATATTTCTTTCGTGTATGACATCATCAAATTCATCGTAAACGCATGACGAAAGAGAGTGGCAGACGTCACTGATAGATTACTAATCTTGTCACACGACGGCAGCAATTTGATTGGTGCCTGTTACGCGTTCGGCCCAACAGACTCGGAGGTGAGGACACGAAGATAGCACAGGTCCAGCGACTTCTGTCACAATCGTGCCAGAGGAGGAACCAACAAACAGTGTGTTGTTGTTTGTTGTTGATGTTTTGATATTGTTACTGCTGTTACTACAGGGGGCTGTTAAAAATCGGGGGGGGGGGGGGGGGGGAGGATAGCCGAATGGTAGAGCGTTGGACTTTCAATGCATGGGTCATGAGTTCGAATCCCGGCTGGGGCCAAATATTGTCTTGGCCTTTTTCTCGTTGCCATTTATTTGATATCACCGTGGAAAAGGACGTTAAGCTGACAAACACCCACCCGTCCACTCATAAAATCGGAGCAGGACTAGGGTCACAGAACCTATGCAATATCACCGTCACTGGGTTGGCTTTATAACGTCCTGGGCCCGTACGTAAAACTCGAGGTTAATTTAACCCACGGCTACGGGCCTAACCCAGACTAGGACAAAAGAAACCCCGAAACAAAATCAAATAAAACAGGAAGCGAAGAAAGAAAGAAAAAAATCCTTCTATAACGGCATAGGCACCTTTCTGGAATGGACCCACTTCCTGATTTAAAACAACAACAACAACAACAAAAAACAACAACAGAAGATTTAACCCTAGAGCTAGTTTAGTTCAAGATAAGATTCTAACCCGGGGCTAAACTCCCTAACCCCAACTTTTACGTGCGGCCATGGGGTCTTTTTTTTTTTAATAGTACCTTAGCGTGGAAAACTATTTTTCCTGTGTCATAGCTTCTTTCTGTCTCTGTTTGTTTTCAGGCGTGATTATGCTGGGTGACACTGAGTTGAACGAAAAGCAACACCAGCACAACCAAAACTTTTATTTAAAAAAAGAGTTAGTTAGTTAGAAAAGGAAACGGTAATGACTGCGCGCGAAGTGATTACAAGTTGAGCAAATAAAAGCGACATAAAAGGGACAGAAACCACTTAACTTTCACAAAGGACGGCACAGGTTCCCCGCGCCGTGTATGTCAGTACGTCCGCAGAGTTACCTTTTGTTTGTTTGTTGAAGTTATGTCCCATTTGTTTGTGTCCTGAGGAAGGCGAAAGCCGAAACGTTGACCCGTGCCGTCCTTTGTGAAAGTTAAGTGGTTTCTGTCCCAGTTAGTTAGTTAGTTAGTTAGGGCTTAACGCCGCGCAAGCAACAAAGACTATTTCGCGGCTAAACCGGCCGAGTCCCGTTCTGCCAGCTTCTTTAAAAACATAAAAGTCCGGCATAAAACATGATATAAATGTATATTAAGAATTTGCGTAGCTTAAAGGAGAATCAATGGAAGACCAATTTCTGACCAGAGTCTAAGGCTCAGAGAGTAAAACAGATTATATTGCACAGATTATATTGCACAAGTGTCTAAATTTTATAAAAGAGGTTGTATTCTTTCAAGAAGCTGTAGATGCTGTCAGGGGGGACATCCCTGAACAACACCTTCAGTGATAAAAAAAAAAATATATATATATATATAAAGACAAGAAAAGAGTAGAACATAAACAGGACTGGATCAACAAGGGACTGCACTGACTAGCACTGCTACTACACAACAACCGATACCCTGCATTAAGTGTAATGTTCATGTTCGTGTGAAACGCTGGACCCGTCTTTGAAGGCAATGAGTTTACCGTAATCCACCATGCTTGAGGGATTAACAGGTCCGGTGGCAGGTTCATCAAACCGTCATGTTTATGGTTGTCACCGCTTTATTTGTGCAAACATAGGGGACGGATTATCCGATCGAAAACCGGTTTCGTTCACAGGTGTCATGATCGCTCCAAATACACATCAGTGATTGGTACTTAAGCGACCATACGCGTTTCCCAAAAGTAGAGCGGCTTTTCTTTTGATTGTACTTGTATGTTCTCCCGAAAATCTTAGGGCTGGATATACGTACGCACTTCAGTTATTAATCCTTTCCAAAATGTAGAACGCCTCTCTCTCTCTCTCTCTCTTGATTGCTTGATAACTTCCACCTATCCGTCGATGGCCATTACTCATCAGTGACTTGAACATGTCATTTTGTACCCCCTAGACAGGGTATGCAAAATTTATGCTATATATGATGTGTGTGTGTGTGTGTGTGTGTGTGTGTGTGTGTGTGTGTGTGTGTGTGTGTGTGTGTGTGTGTGTGTGTGTGTGTTTTCTTATATTGAAAATTCTTACTCATGTGTATGTTTTCTACCCTTTATAGTCTTGTCTTTAGTCATTTTGTAGTGCCTTTTTTGTGTAGCAACGGCTGATTGAAAACTGACCAGTGTAATGCCAAATCTTTTCCGTTGTAAAATAAAGTTCGTTCTCTCTCTCTCACTCTCTCTCTCTCTCTCTCTCTCTCTCTCTCTCTCTCTCTCTCTCTCTCTCTCTCTCTCTCTCTTATTGCAGAGGACATTAAATCGAGATTTATACCTGAAAAATACAGACTTTAAAGCATGCAACCTACTCAACAATGCGTTTAACGACTGGGTAGGTCCTGCGTCCAAAATTTTGACGAATTTATAGATGACAGCTTATGAACAGTACAGACGTTTTCTGTATAGGAATAATTGCCTGAACCTATGTAATTAGTTTATTAGTATATTACATACTTTTTTTTCTGAATGTAGTTCCATGTTCACACACACACACACACACACACACACACACACACACACACACACACACACACACACACACACACACACACACACACACACACACACACACACACACACACACACCTTTTCAGATGAAGTACAAAGACTGCGTGCTGTTTGATAGAAAATAGAAATTATAAATCTCGCAGTTGTGGCGGGAGTTTTTCACTTGTATGAAAATCCCCAAAATAGAAATAAATTTTTAAAAACGAGACCTCTCGTAGTTGTGGCAGGGATTTGTCACGTGTATGAAAATCCCCCCCAATTTTTTATTTTAACCCAGACTTCTCGCAATTTTGGCGGGAGTTTTTCCATTTGTATGAAAATGCCCAAAATAGAATTTTTGAAAACAAAACCTCTCGTAGTGGTGGCAGGAATTTGCCACGTGTATGAAAATCCCCAAAATAGAAATTAAAAATTTAAAAAAAAAAAACGGACCCCCTGGCAGTGGTGGCATAAGTTCTTATGTCCCTTTACTCCACCGACCCCGCAAGTAATTCCCCCCCCCCCCCCCCAACTCTTCGCCAGCTCAAGTAGCCGTATACCTCATAGGTCATTGTGCCCAACAATCTTCAAGACTGAAACGGTGTTACAGCCTATGGTCTGTCTTCCAGCGACAAACGAACAACCGGCAACAATAACGGCCAGGGGAAAGTTACTCGATTTCGCTCACGTAGTATTTCTATAGCTATCGTATTATGTTCTGGTCGATTCACTGACCGCCGGCGCCGGGAATCTCAAACATAAACGCTTGGCGTGGGGATTGGTTTGTGATTTGCTTGCGTTTCATTTCATGTTTGGTTCTCCGATTAGCGGAGTAAGAGAGCCCCCAACACGGCTTGAGATCGTACTTCAACGCATGCGTTCTTTACTGGCGCAGGGGTCATTGGGAAGGATTAGTCGGTTAACTGTTACTGGCATTGTAAAACTGCTACTTGCGTTACAAGCGTCGGTGTAGTCTATGCTACCCATGCGTGTTCGTGGCCTCCACATTATCGTAAAGAGACGGTCACCTGGGCCCGTATGTAAAACTCGAAGTTAATTTAACCCACGGCTACGGGCCTAACCCAGACTAGGACAAAGGAAACCACAAAACAAAATTAAATTTAAAAAAAGGAAGCGAAGAAAGAAAGACAACAATCTTTCTATAACGGCATAGGCACCGTGCTGTTATAGACCCGCTTCTTGATTTAAAACCAAACAAAAAACAACAGAAAATTTAACCCTAGAGCTAGTTTAGTTTGAGGTAAGATTCTAACCCGGAGCTAAACTCCCTAACCCTGACCAGTTATATGCGGGCCCAGGACTAGCGCCAGTGTAGCTGATCCCCTACACTATATTTGTCGAGACACATGTACTTTTCTTGACTGTTTTATTGAGCGTGCTTGAACAGATCCGTCAGCCCTACCCCCCCCCCCTCTCTCTCTCTCTCTCTCTCTCTTTCTTTATGTACTACTGTACAGGCTTATCTCCCTCAAAATGACCAATCATAGTACAGGATATACATCACGTGTGTATGCAGTTTGATCTATGCGCAGCTTCTAGAAATGCGAGTCTGCACGTGTCTAAGCGCACGCTCGTATTATCAGTTTTAGTGTGTGTGTGTGTGTGTGTGTGTGTGTGTGTGTGTGTGTGTGTGTGTGTGTGTGTGTGTGTGTGCAAACGATGCATCATTTCAATGGCAACCAGCGCTGGAACTCCGTATATCGCAAAGCCCTTACTTTCAGCTTGTATCGACTGCTTCCAAACCTTCGTGTCAGTTCTTTATGATCTCCGGCAGTTTATCAGAAATAGTCTTGTACAAGGCATTCGATCTATACTCACGGAATAAAGTAATCTACCATCATTTAATTCCAAATATCTCAAAATCGGTAATGGTTAGACAAATATTTGTAAAAGGAAAAATAAAATGCATTCCATTCTGAACATAACGCAAACAAAACTGAATAGTCTCGGTTTCTTGGTTTACTGACAGGTTCACCGCAAAGACGCGTGGTGTGGTTTTGGAGTTTGCATATTGAGCGGCGTGTGCGTGGCAGCGCTGGAAGTGCACTGGCATGTCCCAGTGACGGGGAGCCGGGGTGGCCGAATGGTAGAGCGTTGGACTTCCAATGCTCGGGTCGTGAGTTCGTATCCCGGCTCAGTGGGGCCAAATATTTGTGCTGGCTTTTTCATCGTTGCTCCGTCTTTGATATCACCCGTATGTGGTGGAAAAGAACGTTAAACTCCCAAATACCCCCCCCCCCCCCCCCCCCCAGTCACAGTCACAGTTGAATTTTGCACGACTGTGACAGTTTGATAAAAACACAACAACGGAAAAACCAAAGTGTGGATGCGATCAATAGAACCTCTGTTATATATACATTTCATACACATAGGACCTGTTTTTTTCTCCAACTGTACATTTGTCCGTTTGCTTACCATGTCTATCAGTCTCAGTATATGTCAAACAAATAGTTCACTACTTTTAAACCTGTTCACAATAAATAATGAATCTGTGTTAAAACGAGAAGTTGACTTTCAAGGTAGAACTAGAGGAGCAAAGCCTCCTTGGCTCACTTGTGAGATGGGCCACGGTCATCCAAAAAAGTATGTTTGTAAAGCTCTTATCACTAGCTATCCTGAAATAAGGTGTCTCTTGTGTTCATATTTCCTAAGAAAATGGCAATATAACAGTTTTCCAAGGGCAGCTTCTATGACCTTGACCTTGGGTCAAGGTCATTCATATGAGATCTGTAAGTGAAGAGCTTATCAGTGACTATCATTATGCCAAGTTTGATAGTTCTAGTGTTTGTAGTTTCTGCACAAATGGTAATGTAAAATTTCACAACAGACAGTTGTAATGACCTTGACCCTGAGTCAAGGTCATTCAAATGGGTATGTCACTCTTTGCTGTCTATCATTGTGATTTGTTTGGTGCCTCTGCTGTTTGTTGTTTCCAAAAGAATGCTAACGTTAAAAGTCTCCGCAAAACATCTTGAATGTCCTTGACCTTGACTCAAGGAAATTGAATACAAGTATGCCAGTACAGGTTGTGTCAATGGTTATCATCATGCAACGTTTGATGCCTCTAGTACCCCTACATTCTGAGAAAATGGCAATTTTTAATTTCCAATGAGACAGCTTTGATGACCTTGGCCTTTAGTCAAGGTCATTCAAAATGGTATGTCTTGAAAGATCTTACTGCAGTTTATCAGCAAGCCAGGTTATGTGCTTCTGCTTATTATTGGTTTCTGAGAAAATGCCTATGTTAAGGTTTTGGAAGGTTTTCCGCAAAACAGCTTGCGTGGCCTTGACCTTGAAACAAAGTCACTGAATACAGGTATGTCAGTAACGGTGTTGTCAATGTCTATTATCATGCAAAGTTTGATGTCTCTGACTTTTCTACATTCTGAGAAAAATGCCAATGTAAAATCTCCAAACAGACAGCTATAGTGACCTTAGGTCAATCATTATGGTACGTTTTGAAAGGTCTTATGGCTGTCTATGAGGGTGCCAAGTTTGGTGCCTCTGCTGTTCATTGTTTCTGAGAAAATGCCTATGTGAAGGTTTTGGAAGGTTTTCCGCAAAACAGCTTGCATGGCCTTGACCTTTAAAAAAAGTCACTAAATACAGGTATGTCAGTGAAGGTGTTGTCAATGTCTATCATCATGCAAAGTTTGATGTCTCTGGCTTTTCTACATTCTGAGAAAATGCCAGTGTAAAATTTTCAGACGGACAACTTTAGTGACCTTGACCTTGGATCAATCATTATGGTATATGTTGAAAGGTCTTATGGCTGCCTATCAGCATGCCAATTTTGGTGTTTCTGCTGTTTGTAGATTCTGAGAAAAGGCCAATGCTGAGGACTCACACAGACAGACACACAAACACACAGACAGACGACGGAGGGTTATTACATAGACTCAGTTTCACACGTCTTAAGTCCGTCTTATAGTACTATGGATTAAAAAAAAAAATAAAAATGGCAAAACACCTCAATTTTTCGTTCAGTTTAGGGTAAAACCCCGTATCTTTATTGTACGTGCGGGCAGTCACTCCCGTTTGTATTTCATTTGATGAGCAACCTACCTTTGTTGCAAATGCCCCTTCTTTTATTCTACTCCCGAGCAAACACCATTTGTTTTACTCTACTTCCGAGCAAACTCGCCTACTTTTACTCCACCCCGGTGCAGGCCCCCCTATTTTACTCTATTCCTGGGCAAACCACGCATGTTTAATTATACTACTGGGCAAAGTCCGTACTTTAACCTGGGGTGCGTTTGAGGAGGGGGGGGGGTAGGCATGGGAGGGGTGGGGTGGGGGGAGGGTCTTACCTTAGTACTCACCACTTGATTTCTGGCAGGGAAAAATCCTCTTGTGATGATCCATGTCCGTCGGTGCCGGGGCTCGAACCCATGACCTTCGGATCACCTGTCCAGAGCGCTAACCACTGCGCTACGGAGACCGCTACAAGAGATACAAATTTGAACTTATATTTAAACCCCAGATATGTTTTTACAAAGTTTGCGCCGGCAAATAACGTGAACAGTCCTCGCTTTGCAAGGTGCTGAAGCTGTAAGATTTATTTACAAACCTATCCTCATAGAAGACAGCTCTACATTCATTTGTGAGAGTTAAACAAGCATAGTTTCGTATTCTTTCGCAGACGATTCAAATTTTTCATGTGATCACTTCCTTCAACATGGCTGTGCCTTGTGATCCCGATTCAACCGACAAGAATCCATAATTATGCGTTCTGAAAGTTCCATGGAAGGTTTACCCGAAGAGAGTTTATGGCCTTAACTATCATGCAACGTTACAGTGATTCTGTTCGTGTCACAAGGGCGTTCGAGGTAGGAGACTGAAGTTCTGAGTTGGTTTTCATAGTCAATTCTCTCTCTCTCTCTCGTGTATGAAAATGGAGCGCTCTGTTGTTGTTGGTGGTGGTGGTGGTTGATCCTTCTGCGCATTCCAGGAACTGAAGTTGTCACGGAATACCTGTGGGATGACATTACAGATGCTGACGAGGGCCTGCTGAAGCTGCTGGCGATTCTATCCCTGGTTCGTCAGTCTTCTTTTCATTTAACATGTCGAATGGGGCTGATGTCTGGTGAGATAGCAGACCATGGCAGAACTGGAATATTGTTGTTGCCTTGTTGATGCATGCATCGCCCAGAAAAATCACTTCCCTCAAAGCTCAGTGATGGTGCCACTGTCTACACTGACCTTGTCTTCATCAACGACAGCCTGAACGCTGTGAGCTACCGGGACAACAATGTTCTGCAGCATGTGGTGCCTTACATACAGCGTCACCCCAACACCACTCTCCAGCATGACATGTGATTGTTTATCTGAATCAGAACAATATTCCACTTCTGCCATGGCCTGCTGACTCACCACACCTCAACCCAATCGAACATGTTTGGGATGAAATGAAGACTGAAAGACCTGGTAAATCCTCCACAGAATCGTCAGCAAATCCAGCAGGCCATCGTCAACATCGGGAATGTCATCCCACAGGTATATCATGCCAACCTGGTTCGTGGAATGCGCAGAAGGAAAACCGTCTCATCGCCACGCCTGGCGGACACACCAAATATTAACTCGAATGTGATTCAGATTTGTGTCGATTTCGAGTGAAATGTTCCTCTCAGTGCAAAGTGACTGTAATCGTAACGTAGTCGTGAACAATGGAAAGTGATTGTATTATTTTTATCGACTTTGCATTAATTTAAACTTAAACTGTCTTTTTTTGCAATTCACGTGTGACTGTGATGTGCCAGTGCATCTCCAGCGCTGGCGCGCACGCGCCGCTCAACTTGCAAACTCCGAAACCACACCACGCGTCTTTGCAGTCAAACTGTGAGTAAACGAATGAACTGAGAATATTCAGATTTTCTCATCACATTTAGAAAGGAATGCACTTTATTCTTGCTTCAAAAAGTAGTTTCCAAACGATTATCGATCGTGAGATATTTTGAATTAAATGATGGTAGATTACTTTATTCCGTGAGTATATTTTAGCTGCCAGTAAACTAGATTTTACTAGGATGGGTGGGTGTTGGGGGGGGGGGGTTAACGTCTTTTTCCACCACGTAAGGGTGATACCAAAGACGGGGCAACAAGAAAAAGACCAGTATAAACATTTGGCCCCAGCCGGGATTCACGACCCGAGCACTGATAGTCCAGGGCCGGTATGTAGAAGTCGAGGTTAATTTAACCCACGCCGGGCTACGGGCCTAACCCAGACTAGGACAAAAGAAACCCCAAAACAAAATTAAATAAATAAGGAAGCAAAGGAAGAAAGAAAAAATCCTTCTATAACGGCTTAGGCAACTTGCTGGAATGGGCCCGCTTCTTGATTTAAAAAAAAAGAAGAAACAAACAAACAAACAAAAACCACAAAAACCCAGAAAATTTAACCCTAGAGCTAGTTTAGTTCGAGGTTAGACTCTAACCCAGGGCTAAAAGCCCTAACCTCGACTATTACATACGGGCCCAGCGCTCTACCATTCGGTTTTCCCGCCTCCCCCCAGATTTTACTAAAACACACACGTTTTACCAAAGAAAGTTCAAGTTTGTTTGTTGTTTTGTGGGGTTTTTTTCCGGATTGTCCAGGAGCTCTAAACTCTCCAGGAAAACTTCTTACTCCACATGTCCATACCGCCCTCTTAAAGGGGCTAATGCTACGATTTCTATACTCACAGATTGTTCTGAACTGTTTTCGTGGTACGTATCATCACACCACTGACACACATGGACAGTGATAACGCCTCTAATGCTGGCACTGAACCAGCAGACGCTTACTCGATGACGCGGCGACCACACTCAGCGCTCTTTTAGTGCAACAACAGTCGTCGAATTTGAATGCACGCGCAAAGTCTAAACATACTTGTATTGCATGAAGAGCTGTACTTATTACCAAGACAGAGTATTTCGAGAGTACAGGCGCATTCAATAGCGAGACTGTTCCAAAACATAAGTTGGCTTAGTTGGGGTTTTTTGGGTTAAAAAAAAAAAAATAATAATAATAAATTTCATTTATATAGCGCACTTCTCAGACACAGTGACTCACTGCGCTAACAAACGTCACTCATACATATTCATACCATATAGACCAACACGTCAATCAATACAAAGAGACACATCAGTTGAAATAAGTGGGTTTTCAGTGCAGATCTAAAGGCTGATGTTTACTTCGGTTTTAGATTGTAAGGCGCCTAGAGCTCGTTTCCCGGGGATAGGCGCCCTATAATTATTATTATTATTAGCAAAGATGGAGTTAGCCCGTTTAATCATCAACGAACATTCCTAGGGCGCTTCCGTCACGGGCATACGTCAACCACTGGGGAGAACAAAAAATAAGTGACGGCGAGATCAGCCAAGACAAGACCTCCCCCCCACCCCAAAAGTCTCTGCATCGACTCCCAGTCAGTGGCAGCAGAAGCTCAGTTATAGGGTCTACCCATTTTCTTTGCAATTCTGCATCTCAGTCGAGGGAATCCATGCAGACCGCCCGGAACCGCCAACACACTACACAAGATGGCATCTTGCCTCTGTCCCCAAATCACCATGGTGAATTTTAGAAATACCTGATTCCTTTTTCAAAAGAGTTCTCATCTGAGCTATTGCATCAAGAGCCAAAGTATTATGATTAGGCTAGCAGAAGAAGTATTGCTGGCGCAACTTTTGTTCACACGAAACTGCTAGGGTGTTTGAAGGCAACCTAGAGTGCTCAGGTGACAGAGAGTGGTTCCTTCTTTCTGTTCAAATGCAAAATTTGGGAAAATTCGGTACAAAAAAAAAAAAAGGATGGACGGGACCTTTAAAAAAATCCGAAAGACCAACTGAGCTAATGTGACCAGGCAGTCTCCACAGACAGTCTCCGCTGTTAGCCTTTTTTATGTTCCGTCTGGCAAAGTTACCACGGTGTCCTCAAAGGCAATGACACAAACTCCAATTAAAGTGTCTTCCGCATGTGATTTGCCCTCCACCCCCCTCCCCTCTGGCGGCCTCGCTGCTGTGAAGGGTGTCCACTCGAGGCTCGGAGGGCAGACAAAAGAGCTCGAAACAAGGGGAGAGCAGCAAACACTTCAAACAAGTCGCAGCGCCATGCAGCGTGCGAAGGAAGTGTGATCGGCTGAAAGGAAAATGGACCCATGTGTGTGATTTCTCCTCTCTGGTCCACCTTTTCTAACTGAAAACTGCTCATCTCGAGCAGCGGAATCTGAAACCTGACCCCGGAGGCTTATTGCAAATTAAAACTACTTTTCGTGAAAAAAAAAAAAAAAAAAAAGAGACTGCACAGCAAAACGCTTACCGCATTCTTCAGAAAAAGACGTATTTTGTCGTGTAAAACCGACGTGAAATTCAACAACGGATGCGCGTCAAATCGTCCCTTTTCACGCGAAACACAGCCCCCTCTATTTTTAAAGGACCGGCAACTCGAAAAGGCCTTCTCTTTTCGACACACCCCTCTCTCGTTCCCGAGCTGCAAAGATCTAGCGTTATTACACCGGTGGAGCGGGAAATCTGCTGGAGAGGTTTTCTCAACCCGATTTGAATCGATTCCTGACCAGAGTAATTTTATTTCCCGACTAAACACGGTACTTCCGACTGAAATAACCTCAAACATTAGAGAGTTCCGCGCTCGTCAGGGAGACAACCCATGCTCAATTATTAGGAAATTTAGATCAATTAAACGAGGGGAGAGATCTCGAGGAGGGACTCCCTTGGCCCCGCCAGAAGGAGGTTGGATGGTTGAAATAAGCGTGCGTGTGCGTGCAGTGTGTGTGTGTGTGGTGTGTGTGTGTGTGTGTGTGTGTGTGTGCGTGTGCGTGTGTGCGGATGCAAGTAGGCATGAAGTTGCTTTGTTCCAAGATGCAAAAGTCAGAAAGACGTTGTGAAGCTCATGACCTGAAACTGTTCTCTTTACACGCACTCTTCTGTCTCACGTGACCATGAATGGTCCATTGAAAGGTAGGCAGTGACAGCTGCGTTGTGGACGCACAAAATTTAGTCAGCGTCGCGAGGTCATCCCTGTATGTTTAACGTGTGTTCGTGCGTGCGTACATGCGCGCGCGCGCGCGCGCGTGTGTGTGTGTGTGTGTGTGTGTGTGTGTGTGTGTGTGTGTGTGTGTGTGTGTGTGTGTGTGTGTGAGACGGTGTGTGTGTGTGTGGTTAAAGACAAAGCCAAAATACATTTCTGCACGGTTAAGCGGTACGTACATGTAATTCTCGCACACGATTTGGATGTACTGCCGTCAGTTACACCAAGGCCGAGGTGGACACAGTAAAGCAACCCCCAGCGGAGAACAGCAGTCCTCCTCCACCCTCCACACTCACTCCCTGAGCACGCGCGCCCAAACTGAAGAGCGAAAGTTGTGCGGAACAGGAAAAGATCATGAGACGGAGCTGGTAATTTGCTCGCGGGTCTTTTCAACGCTTCGTCCATTCTGTCACGAGGCCACTTCCACACTATTGCTGTTTTGAGTCGCGCCCAGTCTTGAAAACGACAGTTGCTCGCTTCCACTCCCCCTCCCCCCCCCCCCCTCTCCTCCCTCCCACCACCACCACCATCCACCCCACCCCCTTCACGCAGCTCCTTTTCCCGCGTGTGTCATCCACGAGAGGGCGTCCATGTCGCGAGTTCAATTTGGATGAGAAGGGGGGATAACTGTATTGGAATTTCTGGAACTTCGTGACGCTGCGGCGTTCCTTGTTTTATGCAGCACAGCGGCTGTTCTGACAGACAGATTTGATTCAACGGTACGGCCATTTTATCCTTTGACATTGGCAACAACAATCTGCCGTCAGGATCAACAACAGAAATTGTCACAGGTTTTTATCACGATAAGCAAGCAATCCACGATGATTCATCCGATATTGTGCTTGGTAAAACTAAAACTCCTCACAGTCAAGGTCTGTATGTAAAACTCGAGGTTAATTTAACCCACGGCTTCTGGCCTAACCCAGACTAGGACAAAAGAAACCCCAAAACAAAATGAAATTTTAAAAAAGGAAGCCAAGAAAGAAAGGCAAAAATCTTTCTATAGCGACATATGCACCTTGCGGCTGGAATGGATCCGCTTCTTGATTTAAAACAAAAACAACAGAAAATTTAACCCTAGAGCTAGTTTAGTTCGAGGTTAGACTCTAACCCGGTTCTAAACTCCCTAACCTCGACTTTTACATGCGGGCCCAGGAGAATAGCTTGGTCAGAGGACACGACACTGAGGGAAAAACTCTTCGGAGACCTGGCAGCCCTACAGAGGACTAAGCTCCTTTCCAGTCATCAGTGGAAGAGGTCACTGGTTCAGTTCCCGTCGGACTGGGATGTCCAAGTTTTCACTTCTGGGATGTGGCAGTGATCATTCGAGCTTGTCGTCGGAGGCTCTTTCTGGATACTCTGGCTTACATCCGCTGTTCTTTGGAACAATTCAGCGAATCAAAATAGAAATTAAAAAATGCTATCGTAATTTCTGGAATTTGGGTTGCTGAGGTTACCCTTCTGACTAACGTCATTCTGTGTGAGTGAATGCGCTTGGTTTACGAAAGCGTGTAAGGTTCAACGTGCGATGCTTTTCAGCTAAGCTTTTGGGTAAAGCGCCCATACGCATCATTCTCAGCTAGAATGACGACAACGACAACTGACGACGACGACGATGTTGGTGATGATGATCTCGCTATCTGTGTGGGATTCGTTCAGAATGTTTCATGAATCCATAAGTAAAATTGACATTTCATCTCCTAAAATTACTTTCACATTCACGTTGCCAACCATAATCAGTTTTTACCGCAAACTTCGAGGCCTTTACTTTACTTTTTTCCTAGAGATGATTTTTTTTTTTAAAAAGTAAAATCGCAATCTCTCTGTGGTTTTTAATCTGCAGTATTTTTTTTCCTCGGAATGGAAATGGGGTGCGTGTGTGGGTGTTTTGCCAGCGATGTAGGATTTCCGAGGCCTGGAAAAAAAATGGCCGGGCTCCTTTCACGTTCCTGAAAGTTCTTCAATTCTTGAACCTCACGCCATCCGGATGACAGCCGTACTCGACTCGACATATTTTCGTCATCACTCCATCTTCCATCTCTCCGGTTCCATAACAACCCGCTTCACAAATGAGGTGCCCTGCAGCACCAGCAGCATCAGCAGCTAGCAAAAGCATCAGGCATCATCAACCCTCCTCTCCCAGCACGTCTCATATGTATTTTAACCTCACCCCCCTTTCTCCATCCCTTTCCTTGGAGGACCCTCTCTCGCCCACTCCTGCTAAAATCTTGACCCTCGACTACTGGCTAAGCACTGGCGCCTATTGTTCCGTCGCTGCGAGATTTCTTAAAGACTCCGCTTCTCGGGAGCTGCCACATTAATGCGACCTTTTCACGCCGGGATTCGATTTTGCCTGTCGGGCATCAACACTGAGGGGGGGGCCCGATGCCAGACTACTGGCCATTGTCTTGGACGCGGGCCATTCCCAGGAAAGATTGCGTGCTGAGGGTCCTCTGCTCGGCCCTGCTCCTCTCTCAGACGGCATGCTGCGCTGGAAATGGTCAACAATACCGGCCGCTCTGGCTGGTCACCGATTTCTGGTAGATAAACACCGATGCTTCGAGAGGGAGAGAGCGCGAGCCAGGAGATGGATACAGAGAGGGGGAGAGGACTCGGGGGGGGGGGGGGGGGGAGGGGGGTGCTACCGTCATATGGGAAATTGGGCCAAACGCCGTTGGTTTGACACGCACTTAGGCTCTTTTCCATTTCAGGGTCGAGGCTTCTAATGCTCGGGTTGTGAGTTCGTATCCCGGCTGGGGCCAAATATTTGTGCTGGCTTTTTCATCGTTGCCCCGTCTTTGATATCACCCGTATGGGTGGAAAAGGACGTTTAATCCCCAAACACCCACCCACCCGCCCTCAGGGTAGAGGGAAAGGACACGGCATACATAACGACAGGACAAAAGAGTGCTAGCGGTATCTACTAAAAAGCCCAAAGTGTCATGGCTTTGGCACCTACTTTGACCCCTTTTTCCAGAGTGTACATGTCATAACAACAGGGCAAAAGAGTGCTACCGTGATGGGCGAAGGACACAAATACACAGGGCCTCAAAATGCCTATATATTCCCTATTAGCCTCAGGCATCATAGTCACCCCTAAAAATGCTTCAATCTAGAACAATCACTACATGAACAGACCATTCAAAGACACCTGACAGGGGTTTAAATAAATATTGAATGTCTCCCTTTCCGCTCAGACCTCACTGGAGTCATGCACGTCTACTTTCTCCTTAGGCCAGAGAGCCAGTTCACACACATCCGCTAGCCTCACTTGTGTCAAATCTCTGTGTAAAGAGTCCCAGCTTCACTGGCAGCTTGCCTCTTTTTGTAACCGCCTGCCATGCACCTTGACCTACATAACACAAAAATCACGAAAATCACGCTTTTTCGTGACAACAAAAATTACTACAAACTAGCACACTCGCCAAACAGGGTACATCAGTTAGCACCAAACATGACCCCACGGTGTCCTTTCGCCTGATCTGCAAAAGACGCCAAAGTGCCATGAATCCTAGAGGCACTTAGACTTTTCTTCTTCTCCAGATTACGGCGATTTCTGTAAAAGACAATGAGTAGAGGTTGGGCGTGTTAGTAGTGGGTAAAAAGGTGGAAAGGGGTGGAGGGGGGGAGGGAGGGGTTTACTTTACCACCCCAACAGTCTGGAACTCGCTGCCTGCTAGCGCGAGACAGCAACTAACTCTGTCATATTCCAAATCAGTGCTAAAAAAAAAAAAAAAAAAAAACTCATCTGTTTCAACTTGCCTTCTACTGATTCATGTGGCCTGCTGCCTCAGGATGTGATCCATGTGCGTGTGAGTGATGTGTGAATGCGCAATGAGTTGATGTATTTTCAAGAATTGAGCTGCACAAACGAGATTTATTATTATTATTATCATTATTAAGTCTGAGTTATGAACCCTACACGGTCCACCCCTTGACGGGGAGCGGGGGTGGCCGAATGGTAGAGCGTTGGACTTCTAATGCTCGGATCGCGAGATCGAATCCCGGCTGGGGCCAAATATTTGTGCTGGCTTTTTCATCGTTGACCCGTCTTTGAAATCACCCGTATGTGGTGGAAAAGGACGTTCAACACCCAAACACCCACCCACCCCACCCCTTGACGTGGGGTAGTGGCTTGTGTACCTCAATGACCAAGAGAACTATGCCAGCCGGAGCATATGCTCCTGGCAGGGTCACCCACGCTGGACAGGTCGAAGGGTAGAGGTTAGACGAAGGTGGACCACCTCTCCCAGAGGCAAAAAGGGTTTGCGTAAGGTTAACACCCCTACCTGTAAAACAGATTTAGTTACAGAAGCATGGACGGAAGTAGCCCAGAACAGAGTGCGATGGCGAAGGATCGTCGATGGCCTATGCTCCACTTGGAGCCATGGGTCTTAGTAGTAGTAGTAACTGAGTTATGACTGAAGGAAGCCATGGTTTAAAGCCCGCTTGAAGTCAAATGCCGGTCTCGTGCATCTTCCAGGTCGACCATTGTGTTCGGCAGATATTTTGTGGAAAATATTGCTAGAGAAATTTGAGTTGATAGAAACGCGTACAGCCGGCATTAGTAACTGTTTGGAGTCGTTTTTTTGTGTCTCTTCAAATTCGTGCAGAGACAGACAGCAGGCGTCAACCGTCAGACAAAATTAACGTACTGGCCAACGCTTGAAAAAAAAATGTACGGAGCATCATTTGCCAAAACCAGCAATTTTTAAAAAAGACCACCTTTTGACATCTCGTCAGCTGATTTATACGTGGATGCAGCAATTTCAACAGTTTTCTTTCACACCCTACCAAGACCTTCTCCCTAGAACTGAACAGATGTGCAGATTCCGTTTTAATTGCCCCTCTTTCTCACGACCTTGTCTTCGGGCTCTGTTGCCCAAAGGTTAGACGCATCCTAGCCTCCGAACTCACGAGCTTTCCCTTTCTACCCGTTGCCTCGCTAGTCAAATTTACCCACCCCGGCAAAGAGCAGGCAATTTGTCTCTTTCTCTGGCCCCCGTGTGCCATTCACAGTTTTACCCATGTCCTAATGCAAGCAGGAACGTAACTACGTGTCTCCAGACAAATTCAACTTCAGCGCGGAAAAAGTAAAGTTCACGTCTGTTTGGAGTAAATTAGATGATAAGAGAAGCTGTCATTTCCGGTGGGGCGACTTCCAAGCTACCTGTCAAAGTTATCGCATGGTGTCGTCAAACTGCTGCACTACTCCGTGAGAGAGAGAGAGAGAGAGATTTGAATATCCAAGTAAGACACCGCTTGAGTCCTCCCCCCCCCCCCACACACACACACACAGAGCTCACTTTGACTGTAATGTCACAACCATCTAGTGTCAGCCACAGTTGGGGAAACTAACGAAAAAGTGCCATTATCTCCCGATATCCTTTTCCGTGTATTTGTCAATAAAAATGCTGCTATGATTTCTGCTTTAAACAACAACAACAACAAACCCAAACGATGCGTAGCTAAAGCGACGATAATCAAACTAGGCTCGCATTTCCAGGGAACTACTTTGCGAGTGGATGTAATAAATTGTTAACTAGTGCTTCGGTTCCAGTAGTTTCGACGCCCCTGAAAGCACCTGTTTGTTTCGTGTGTCTCGTGCGGCGGCTATGTTTCGCCAGGCTACTTACGAGTCAAACACGCAGCACACGGATATTTGCGGATCGACCTAGCTGCGCATAGTAATTGCCAACAGTGACAGATATAATACTAGAGACGAAATCGGCGCGTGCCCCCCCCCCCCCCCCCCTTTCCCCTCAACCTCTCTCCGTTCAACACCAATACTTTGGCAATTATTGGACTGAACCCTCCGGGGAAGCGTTGGGAGAAAAGGGCGGATTATTTGTTTGTTTTTCCAGTTGTTGTGGTTTTGTTTTTGTTTGTTTGTTGTTGTTGATTGTTTTTGTTTTGTTTTTGTCTGTTTGTTTTTTTGGTTGTTAGTTTTGTTGTTGTTGTTGTTTGGTTGGTTGTTTTTTTTTTTGTTTTTTTTTGGGGGGGGGGGGGGGGAATTGTTGTGGGTTTTTTGTTGTTGTTGTTGTTTTTTGTTTTTTTGCTTTTTGTTTGTTTGCTTGGGGTTTTTTTTTTGTTTTTGTTGGGGGTTTTTGGTTGGTTGGTTGTTTTTTTTGTGTTTTTGTTTGTTTGTTTGTTTGTGTTTTTTTTTTTGGGGGGGGGGGAGGGAGGGGTTTCTTTTGTGATAAGTTGAGATAAACAAGTAAGTTCTTCACTGATCAGGTGAGATGACACTGGTATCACTTTTCTTTTCGCACTGAGTAATGATGCGAATAAAATGTCATACTGCATTTATTGACATTTCTACTTTCATACCTCTTGATCTTCACCTTTACGATAGGTCATTCAAAATAGTATGTTACGGTTTGCCGGATCATTTGTCACTGCTCGTCGTCATGTATAACTGTCATCGTATCTATGTCGTGAGAGAACACCGGTTTCTCAGTAAACCTTTATGCAACTCGTTTGAAGCTGACCCTCATTCATGTTTGGTACCTCTAGCGTTTGTAGTTCATGAGAAAGTGCCACAGTATTTCAAACTATTAATTCGACGATCATCGTGGGCAACCTCAAACGAAGGGAGACCATCGTGACCGAGGCAGCAAATTCTGGACTCCTGGGCTTCTTGCTGAGTTAACTCCCCTTGCACCTCTCTGTCTCTATCTCTCGCTCGCTCTCTCCTGTGGATAATTTTCCCGGTCGTGCCCTTTTTTAAGCAGCCAGTCATACGTACAGAGAAATCAGTTCAGCATGTCAGAAAATCTTTTTATTTTTCATTTGTCTATAATCACAGAAGCAGTCCAGTGTACAAGCATTTATTATACCGCCAGTCCAGCTGAGGCATAACACATAATTACACGTATACGTACCGCAGTCACACACACACACACACACACACACACACACACACACACACACACACACACACACACACACCGGCACACACACACACACACACACACACACACACACACACACCGGCACACACTCACACACACACACACACACACACACACACACACACACACACACACACACACACACACCGGCACACACTCACACACACACACACACACACACACCGGCACACACACACACACACACACACACACACACACACACACACACACACACACACACACACAAACAAACACACACACACACACACACACACACACACACACACACACACACACACACACACACACACACACACACCGGCACACACTCACACACACACACACACACACACACACACCGGCACACACTCACACACACACACACACACACACACACACACACACACACACACACACACACACCGGCACACACACACACACACACACACACACACACACACAGACACACACACACACACACACACACACACACACACCGGCACACACTCACACACACACACACACACAGTAACATCACTGAAACAGAACTGGATGCAACTTCGAACTTGAATCTTGGGACTAATTATCAACATCACAAAAATGTGACTGATAATAATTACGTGGCACATTATATTTGCTCTCTCTCTCTCTCTCTCTCTCTCTCTCTCTCTCTCTCTCTCTCTCTCTCTCTCTCTCTCTCATTTTTTTTTAAATGGTCGATTGGTCCTTTAACTAAAACTCGAGACCTGCTGTTTCATCGTTTGGCATCAAAAGTTATCAGCACAAGAACCAAACTTCGCCATCTTCAACTCCAGCGTGAAGTCAGTTCTGCTCCACGGGTGCGAAACATGGAGGACAACAAAGACGGTGCAGCAGAAGATCCAGACATTTTTCAACACCTGTCTTAGGCGCATCTTCAACATCCGATGGCCAGAGAAGATCCGAAACGAAGAGCTATGGGAGCGAGCGGGACAGGAACCACTGGCCAAGCAGATCCTCCGGAGGAAGTGGGGCTGGATTGGACACACCCTCAGGAAGCCAGCATCCAGCACCACTCGCCAAGCCTTGACATGGAACCCGCAGGGGAAAAGGAAGAGAGGCCGGCCTCGCAACAGCTGGAGGCGGGACACTGAGGCAGAGCTATGCAAGCAGGGGATCAGCTGGACTGGAGTGGTAAGAGTAGCCCAGAGTGCGATGGCGAAGGGTTGTCGATGGCCTATGCTCCACTTTGAGCCATGGGTCTTAGTAGTAGTACTAGTCGCTGTGTCACCGTGGCTTCACACTACTCTACTTCAACGTACCGTTTTCATACGATGCGAGATTCTCGGTCATTAACATTTATCGTCACTCATCTTTGCTGGTCACTCCCTGGCAGCATCCGTTCAGATCACCTACTGTGTACAGGTAGCGAAATTTATTTTTCTTTGTCAAATGTGAACCGTGACAGTCTTGAAGCGGGTCAGCTGGTGTAAAATTCGGGAACAGACTGACAGCGGCCACGATCTCAGTTTCACATTTCTTCCGAAATTGGCAAGGAAAGGGTTAAACCGATTCTGGTTTGGACGCTGGGTTGTCGAACTGTCCTGACATCACCTCGTCGTATGAGGGCGGGGGTGCATATTCCCCGGGGGGTAAGGATGATGTCTGGTTGACAGGCGATGCTGGAAAGGAAAAGAAAAGAAAAAAAAAAAAAAACAATATTACGGTTGTCCTTTCAGTGTGTTTCACCCTAACCCTCAGTGAGCAGCAAATAACTAGAACAGATGTGCTGAAAGTTGTGTTAAGACGGGCTGTTGCCTTACAAAGGTGGCCGTTTTGACAGGCTTCACTTGTATGGGTGCAAAGAAACATCAGCTTAGTTATGAGGTGGGGGGGGGGGTCGTTTGGGAATTAAACGTCCGTTTCCACCACGTAAGGGTGATATCAAAGACGGGGCAACGAGGAAAAAGGCTAGCACAAATATTTGGCCCCAGCCGGGACTCGAACTCACGACCGAGTATTGAAAGTCCATTGAAAGTCTACCATTCGGCTATCCCGGCTCCCCGCTTACTTATGAATACGGGTGGGGGGTGGGTGTTTAGGGGTTTGACGTCCTTTTTCACCACATAGGGTGATATCAAAGACGGGGCAACGCCGAAAAAGCCAGCACAATATTTGGCCCCAGCTGGGATCGAACTCACGACCCGAGCATTAGAAGTCCAACGCTCTACCAGTCGACCACCCCGGCTCCCTACTTATGAATACATTACTACATGTATATTATGGAAATGTTCAGCCCCTAAAAAATTCGAAAATGAATGCAATTCTACAATTCCGAAGCTTAGATTACTGAGCTGACCCTTCCCGCCACGTGATTGCCACGTGTTCATGTCCATTGTGTTGCACGTGCACGTTGGGTTTAGCTCACGGCGCTTTGAGTCAAATATCTGGAATAAAGCGCCTGTATTAATGCGACTATTATTATTATTATTATCATCATTTTATTATTATTTATTATATTATTTATTTATTATTATTATTATTATCTACGGTCTTTGGTTCGCTGCTTCTCAAACAGTCAAACCTATCATCCTAAAGTGTAGCGGTTATTGTTATCGTTATCTGGTAAGCGTGTACATGTCATTGCGCTGTGGTGTTTCTGGTTACCATGTTCACTTTTTTTTTTTTTTTTTTTTTGCTGCCCCAACTCTTTGCCAGTTCCAGTGGTGTTCCTCCCAGGTAATGGGTGGAATCCACGGAGGGCACGGAAGCTGGAGCAATTTATTTTATGCATGATGATGGAGATGAGGACGATGGAAAGATGACGCTATGGAGGTCCGTGTCGTTTGGGACTGCGGGACACGACCGCCTTCCACGCTTCCTGTCATAAATATCCCGGCATTAACCAGGCCCGGGAACTACGCCACCTGCGGTGCCGGCCGTGTGATCATCCACATCGTAAGACGTGTCATACAAAGGAAAGCACCCCCAAAGTCACACCCGTGAAGTGAGTGAATCTCAGCTGTGTGGCAACAGCCTCCCTATTGGTCCCATAGCACGCCCGCTCTGGGTAGGAGCCGACCAAGGTAGGAAAAATCCCGCTTGCCTCGGCTGGGACCGGGCTCGAACCCGGGTCTCCCGGTCCATGGTCCGAAATGCTAACCACTACACTACGAGGGCCGGTATGTTCACTATATTTTTAGTTTTAACAGATTGGCTTAAGTAAGCATAGCTGTAAAACTCTATCAACTTTTGATACAGGGCACAATTCCAAAACGTCTGCCCGAAATGAAATGTCAGTAACGCACTTTTCTCAGCAGTAAGATTTACTTTTACCAAAACCACCGTAATGCTGTTTGACCAATGTACACTTTTCCCTGTACGTAGTTTACAAAAGCCGCTGTGTGACGTTTCATCACGTGAAGCAGAAATTGCGTAACTGACATGGCCAAGGTTTTGAAATTGCCCCATACTGCACATTTGATTCGTACGGTGTTTGTTTTGTATTTGTCTAGTTTTGTTTTGTTTGTTGTCTAGTTTTGTTTTGTTTGTTGTAATTCTTGTTGTTGTTGTTGTTGTTGTTTTCTAAGCGTGCATGTGTGTGCGTGCGTGCATATGTGTGCGTGCGGGCATATGCGTGCGTGCGTGCGTGCGTGCGTGCGTGCGTGCGCGTGTGTGTGTGTGTGTGTGTGTGTGTGTGTGTGTGTGTGTGTGTGTGTGCGTGTGTGTGTGTGTGTGTGTGTGTGTGTGTGTGTTTGAGAGAAGGAAAGAGAGAGGTGGGTGGATGGGTGGGTGTTTAGGAGTTTAACGTCCTTTCCCACAACGTAAGTGTGATATCAAAGACGCCCAAATATCTGGCCCCATCCGGGATTCGAACTCAAGACTGACCCGAGCACGAGAGTCCAGCGCTCTACCATTCGGTTATCCCCGAGAGAGAGAGAGGGTGGGGGGGGGGATATAACTCACCGCTGTCAAACGCTACTCCCGAGTTTCCATAGCTGACAATGCCGGGGTTCCGTGGCCTTGGCTGACGACAACAGCGACAATACACGGCCAGCGCCACCAGCCACACGCACACAAATCCTCCGATCACACAGCCCACTATTAGACCCACTCTGGAAAAGAAAGGAACATTAACTCAATTCTTACCAAGCACGTCTGGGGTTGGGCACCAGCGTCAAGAGAGAGTTTGTAGGTTGAACATTTCCAAAGCAGAGGTCGGGGGGAGGGAGCCGGAGTACCCGGAGAGAACCCTCGACGAACCCCGAATGACTGAACGGTGACACGTAACAGAAGGAAAATCAAGGCCCGTATGTAATAGTCGAGGTTAGGGCTTTTAGCCTTGGGTTAGAGTCTAACCTCGAACTAAACTAGCTCTAGGGTTAAATTTTCTTTTGTGTTTTGTTTTAAATCAAGAAGCGGGCCCATTTCCAGCAAAATGCCTAAGCCGTTTTAGAAGGATTTTTTTTTTCTTCCTTTCTTCGCTTCTTTTTTTTTAATTTAATTTTGCTTTTCGTTTTTGTTTGTTTTTTGGGTTTTTTTGTTGTTGTCCTAGTCTGGGTTAGGCCCGTAGCCGTGCGTTAGATTAACCTCGAGTTATACATACTAAACTAGCTCTAGGGTTAAATTTTCTGTGTTTTGTTTTAAATCAAGAAGCGGGCCCATTTCCAGCAAGGTGCCTAAGCCGTTTTAGAGGGATTTGTTTCTTCCTTTCTTCGCTTCTTTTTTTTTTTAAATTTATGTTTGCTTTTCGTTTTTGTTTGTTTTTGTTTTTGTTTTTTTTGTCCTAGTCTGGGTTAGGCCCGTAGCCGTGGGCTAGATTAACCTCGAGTTATACATACGTGCCCAGGGTTTTACATGGTCCATGATCCAAAAGGAGGAAACACGTGTAACATTAATTTTAGTAACGAAGACACAAGCGCTCACGTGCAAAGCAGACGCGTTCTGCTTGGGGACAGTGGTAGGAAACATGCTCCTCCAGATTTGTAGTTGTTGTTGTTGTTGTTAATGGACTAAAATCAGTCTGTGCAATTTGGTGTGTCTTGGAATGATTTTAAATGCTTCAGAGGAGAAAATAAACTTTAGGGGCGGTCGGTGGTCTAGTGGTTAAGAGACTTGCCACCAATTCTAGAGGTCAGAGTTCGAGCCCCACTCGGGGCAAAGAATTTTTCCTTCTCGTATATGGCACCGTACCGTTCATTCGGGCCGATCGTCAGATCGTTCTCTCCGGGTACTCCGGCTTCCTCCCCCTCTGCTTTGGAAATGTCCAGCCCACCACATTTGAAAAATCAATGCAATTCTAAATTCCGAGATTTGAATAGCTGAGCTTACCCTTCGCACCACGTGACTGTAATGTGTTTATGTACAGTGCGCGAGAGGATGCGTGTGATTCACCTGAGCGTGCGTGTTGCGTTCAGTTCGCGGCGCTTTCAGCTGATTCATGTGATTGGGTAAAGCGCCTATACAATAATAATTATTATTATTAAGAAAAAGCAAAAGGTGGAACAGTTTAAGCCCTGCTACAGGTGATGAGGTAGAACTCACGGTGTGGGGCAGCAAGCCGGACTGTCAAAGTGACGGTCCCAGCAGCATCCCCACTTGCAGAATCTGCTGTAGGGGTAGTAACTGTCCCCTGTTCTCGTGCATGTTTCTGCCGTCGATTCTGCACAATCAACATGAAAGGAAATCAACAAAGGTGAGGGAAAAGATGAAAGTTTTGGAATCAATTTCTATAATCTGCTTCAGTAGCATTTCTTTTCTTGTTGTTTATCGTGAAATAGTTTTTGGTTTTTTTTTGTTTTTTTTTAAGTAACCTATAAGCCAAGCCCCCCCAGACCCTTCTCTCTTCCCCCACCCACCCCAAACTCTAGAGAAAAAATCCATTTGAAAAATGTATGCAGATAATGTGGAATTTGTGCACTGAAATGTACATAAATGAAGAACTACAACAGATATTACAGGAGAAAATATGGCAGGGAAGTCAGCAACATCTCTCTCTCTCTCTCTCTCTCTCTCTCTCTCTCTCTCTCTCTCACACACACACACACACACACACACACACACACACACACACACCGGTAGAGCGACCTGCATGACACGTTGACACACTGACTCACGACTCATTCTCAAGTGTCACGACATTCCCGCTAACCTCTAAAACTGATCTTCCGCCGAGTGTAGCCGGCTACTATCCTAACAATCCCCAGAAAGTCAGTTAGCATATCTAGAAAAACAACACACCCAAACTGAAACCCAACCACTCTTATGTGTCACGTACTAACCAACGTCAATCATTTCACGCGTCAACGAACACCACAAAACTCTTCTCTCTTGCAGCTGCAACGTGTATTACTCTCCCCCCCCCCCCCCCCCCCTCCCCCGCTGGCAAGGGGTTTTGTACCTATGCCTGGAATAAAGAATGTTCGTTCTCCCACCTTGAAACACAGTGAAAATCCAGAAAACAAAGACCAGACAAGCCGATGTAGATGTACACGTCCCGTCACCGTGGGCCGCCATTTTGTGGTCTAGCTACACTCAGGTAAATTACACACAGACTGACGGGAGGAGTGCAGACTGCGATAGCAGTGTCCTTTGTGTCGTTTGCCGAAAGGTAGGTGGTATTCAACAGCCAATATACCTCCCGGCTGAAAGGGTGTACAATTTCAAACTTCCTGTTGACGCCGAAATGGTGTAACAGTCGGACCACGGTACGAAGAGTGCTTGACACGTAATGAATTCGACTGACATGTTAACGGGCCGATGCCGTGTAGTATGTCCGGGTTTAAAAATACAAATAAAACAAGGACAAGATTACAACAGACTCATCGAGCATACGCAAACGCACGCGCCGCTCGCACACACTCACTGGCACACACACACACACACACACACACACACACAAACTATGACGGCATGTGATTTTGAACAGGATACCTACCCTGCCCATCACCCTCCTTCAATCTAATCTGCACCCACCCCATCGTAACATCCAAACGTCTTTAGTTAGGCTCTCTCTCTGTGTGTCTCTGTGTGTGTGTGTGTGTGTGTTGCGCTGGCAGTGTCCACACTATCCAATCATAGAGGGCCGAAAACGATTGTTGGGCCAAACCTGACGATGCATACCACTAACACAATGACACACTCTCTCTCTCTCTCTCTCTCTCTCTCTCTTGTGGATACTTTTCTCGGTCGTGCCCTTTTTTAAGCAGCCGGCCATACGTACAGAGAAATCAGTACAGCATGCAGAAAATCTTTTTATTTTTCATTTGTCTATAATCACAGAAGCAGTCCAGTGTACAAGCATTTATCATACCGCCAGTCCAGCTGAGGCATAACACATAATTATACGTATACGTGCAGCGGTCACACACACACACACACACACACACACACACACACACACACACACACACACACACACACACACACAAAAGTCACAATATTCATCAAAATAGAGCTGGATGAAACTTCGAACTTGAATCTCAGGACCACTATCAACATCACAAAACCTGATGTGACTGATAATAATTACGTGACACATTATATTTCGAACACGAAAGTAATTATTTGCTCTCTCTCTCTCTCTCTCTCTCTCTCTCTCTCTCAATTTTTTTTTAAATGGTCGATGGGGCTTTTCATTAAAATTCGGGACCTACTGTGTCAACGTTTCTTCACATTACTGTCCTTCAACGTACCGTTTTCATACGATGCGAGATTCTCGGTCATTAACATTTATCGTCACTCATCTTTGCTGGTCACTCCCCGGCAGCATCCGTTCAGATCACCTACTGTTTACAGGTAGCGACATTTATTGTTCTTTTTCAAATGTGAACCGTGACAGTCTTGAAGCGGGTCAGTTGGTGTAAAATTCGGGAACAGACTGACAGCGCCCACGATTTCAGTTTCACATTTTCTTCTTCCGAAGTTGGCAAGGAAAGGGTTAAACCGATTCTGGTTTGAACGCTGGGTTGTCGAACTGTCCTGACATCACCTCGTCGTATGAGGGCGGGGGTGCATATTCCCCAGGGGGTAGGGATGATGTCTGGTTGACAGGCGATGCTGGAAAGGAAAAGAAAACATTAATTCCGACATAAATACACTCCTTCACGGTAACTGTCGTCTGTCTACTCAAGAAAACTGCACTACACGTATCTTCTTTAATGTTCAAGATCTTATAATTCGTGCAGCATGTTTTTAGGTTTTAGTTACCTGTTACTTCCTTGACAGAGCCTAGCGCAGCCCAGAGGAGATTTGTTGTTGTTGTTGTTGTTGTTGTTGTTTTTTGTGAGTACACTTAGACACCCCTCCCCCCCCCTCTCTCTCTCTCTCTCTCTCGTAGCTCTAATTTATTATAATTACTGCCTGTCACGACCCATTGCAATACCGTTAACATGCACTTGTTCCACCGCTGAGCATTATTATAAGCGATGCTTGTTCGTGATAAGTAATTGTTTGTTTACTTGGCACAAATTGTATTGCAATAAACCTATTTAAACATATAAAAAAATATTACGGTTGTCTTTTAAGTGAGCGTCACCCTAACCCTTAGTGAGCAGCAAATAACTAGATAAGGTGACCTGAAAGTTGTGTAAAGACGGGTTGTTGCCTTACAGAGGTGGCAGTTTTGACAGGTGTTGTAGAGACCGCGAAAAGCCACTGCATTTCGATGGAAATTTCTAGACCATCCCAGAACATGCTGGTGCAGTAACGTCAGTAGATTACGTCACCTTGGAAAGATTTCGAACTTGCCAGTAAGTTGAGGAATGTTCTAGATCTGACCTGTTTAGTACATAAACAGCGTTCTGGGTTCTTCGTCTTTCATGAATTTGTTCTCCGCGCATCTTCTGTTAATAAAGTATTGGTGTTGTATTCTGTCGTATCCAGTGTCTTCTCTGCGAGTGCACGAAGAGAGCGACATAGCAGGAGTAAAATACAACGACAGGCTTCACCAGTATGGCCGCAAAGAAACTTCAGCTTAGTTATGAGGTGGGAGGGGGTGTCGTTTGGGAATTTAAAGTCCTTTTCCACCACGTAAGGGTGATATCAAAGACGGGGCAACGACTGAGAAAAATGGTTAGCACAAATATTTGGCCCCAGCCGGGACTCGAACTCACGACCCGAGTATTGAAAGTCCATTGAAAGTCTACCACTCGACTGTCCCGGCTCCCCGCTTACCGATGAATATACTGCTACACGTATACTATGGAAATGTTCAGCCTCTACAAAATTCCAAAAAGAATGCAATTCTACAATTCCGAAGCTTAGATTACTGAGCTGACCCTTCGCGCCACGTGACTGTCACGTGTTCATGTCCATTGTGTGAGAGAATGCGCGTGATTCACGTGAGCGTGCACGTTGGGTTTAGCTCACGGCGCTTTGATATTTGGAATAAAGCGCCTGTATTCATGCGATTGTTATTATTATTATTTTTATACTCCTGTAAAGTTCCGTTGTTAGGCGGAGACCCTTTTACAAGTTCCTATATGATTTCTCGAGTTAGCAGTCCGTCATCAACGTTAGTTAGAGAGAGAGAGAGAGAGAGAGAGACCGGGGGTGGGGGGGGGGAGGTTGGGGGTAGCGGGGAGGGGATATTACTCACCGCTGTTAAACGCTACTCCCGAGTTTCCATAGCTGACGACAATGCCGGGGTTCCGTGGCCTTGGCTGACGACAACAGCAACAACACACGGCCAGCACCACTAGCGACACGCACACAATTCCTCCGATCACACAGCCCACTATCAGACCCACTCTGGAAAAGAAAAGGAACATTAACTCAATTCGTACCAAGCAAGTCTGGGGTTTTGCACCAGCGTCAAGAGAGAGTCTGTTAAAGAGAGATCTTATTGCCGGCTTTGAGCCCAAAGGGCTTTTAAGGCCATAATACAATCCAATTAACATCACCACAGGCGGCTATATCAGTACGTATTACATATCATAGATATCGCCCTCATGGCACTGGCCTCAGTGTCCTCACTAAAAAAAAATCATAATTATTTTATATGTCTGCATGGATTTAAATTTGGCTTAGTGGGAGTGTTGCACTTTGATTATACTCGTGCACACACACACACACACACACACACACACACACACACACACACACACAGGGAGAGGCAGACAGAGAAACTGACTCTCTCTCTCTCTCTCTCTCTCTCTCTCTCTCACACACACACACACACACACACACACACACACACACACACACACACACAGGGCCCGGAGAGGCAGACAGAGAAACTGACTCTCTCTCTCTCTCTCTCTCTCTCTCTCTCTCTCTCTCTCTCTCTCTGATGTAGAATAGCAGGACAGCATGTAAGATAGGCAGCAATGCCTAAATGCTCTATCCTGAATAAAAAACGTATCATCATCATCATCATTTACTCTCACACACACACACACACACACACACACACACACACACACACACACACACACACACACACAGAGGGAGAGGCAGACAGAGAAACTCTCTCTCTCTCTCTCTCACACACACACACACACACACACACACACACACACACACACATACACACACACACACACACACAGAGGGAGCTTAGCTTAATCCTCTTTATTCCCTGGGGAACATAGGGCTACAACCACACTCCGCCAGCGCACTCGGTTCTGGGACGCCCTCTTTAGTTCGGCCCACGTCATTCCGGCGGCCTTGGCTTCAGCGTCCGTACTCCTCCGCCAGGTCTGCTTCGGTCGGCCCACTTTGCGCTTTCCCTGGGGGTTCCAATCAAGGGACTGCCTGGTGACATTTGATGTTGACTTTCGCAGAGTGTGTCCGATCCATCCCCATTTCCTTTTCTTGATCTCCTGCTCGATGGGGACCTGTCTTGTTCCCTCCCAGAGGTCTTGGTTGGTGATCACCAGTGGGTATCTGATGTTGAGAATGTTGCGGAGGCATCTGTTGATGAAGGTTTGCAGCTTGTGGGAGCTTGTCTTGGTGGTGCGCCATGTCTCCGAGCCATAGAGTAGGACCGACTTCACATTTGAGTTGAAGATCCGGATCTTGTTTCGCAGGGATAGGGCTGTGGATCTCCAGATGGGGCGCAGAGTGCGAAAGGCATGTCAGGCTTTGTTGGTGCGGCTCTTGATGTCCTCGTCTGTTCCTCCATCCTTGCTGACAACGCTGCCGAGGTAGGTGAACTTGTCCACCTCTTTGATGTCTTCCTGATGCAGCTGGATGGGGTCGTGCTGTTTGTGGTTGACTCTCATGACTTCGGTCTTGCTGATGTTGATCTTGAGGCCGGTCTTCTCAGCTTCTTCGGTGACTCTGTTCAGCTTCTCCTGCGCATCTTATTGTTTGTGGGAGAGGAGGGCGATATCGTCCGCGAAATCCAGGTCCTCGAGCTGTTTGCTGAAGGTCCACTGGATCCCTGTCCTCTTGCCGTCGGTGGCTTGCCTCATGACCCAGTCGACCACCATCAGGAAGATTGTGGGTGAGAGGATGCAGCCTTGACGAACGCCGGTCCGTACTGTGAATGGTTCTGTCAGTTTCCCGTCGTGGATTACCTGGCAGGTGGCATCTTCGTACAGCTGTCGGATGATGTTGACAAACTTTGGTGGAAAACCGTAGTGAGACATCAGCTTCCAGATGACCTCCCTGTCAACACTGTCGAACGCCTTCTGGAAGTCAACGAAGGTGCTGTACAGGGGGGTCTGCCACTCCAGGGACTGCTCGATGATGATCCTCATCGTGGCTATGTGATCAGTGCAGGATCGGTCGTTGCGGAATCCTGCCTGTTCCTCCCGGAGTGTCTTGTCCAGCGCGGTCTTCAGCCTCTCCAGGATGATCCTGGTGAGAACCTTCCCTGGTATGGACAGGAGCATGATGCCTCGCCAGTTGCTACAGGATGAGAGGTCCCCTTTCTTTGGCAGCTTTACCAGGTGTCCCTTCTTCCAGTCTTGTGGCACGCTCTCGCTCTCCCAGATCTTCCTCAGGAGCGGGTGCAGCATGTCGGTGGAGGTCTGGATGTCGGCCTTGAGGGCTTCTGGTGGTATGCCGTCGGGGCCTGCTGCTTTGCCAGACTTGAGGGACTTGATGGCTTTGATGATCTCTGTCTTGGTAGGGGGGTTGGTGCTGATGTCGAGTAGCTGGGCTGCCGGTGGTATGTCTGGTGGGACTGGTGGTGGAGGCCTGTTGAGCGTTTCCTTAAAGTGTTCAGCCCACCTTGTCCTTTGGTCTTCCTCTTTGGTGATGATTTGTCCGTTCTTGTCTTTGACCGGTCTGGTGGGGTTGTTATTTTTCCCAGAGAGTGTCCTTGTTATTTCGTAGAGCCGTTTCATGTTCCGTTGTCCTGCTGCTGTTTCTGCTTCTTCTGTGAGGCCGTTGATGAAGTTCCTCTTGTCGTTCCTTGCGCTCCTCTTGACCTGCCGGTTGACGTCCCAGTATTGAGCCTGCAGGTCGCGCTTGTGGTCTTGGTCGTCAGTGTGGTTGATCAGGTCTTTCAGACGTTTCCTCTCTGTGATGAGGTCCCAGGTGTCAGATGTAAGCCACTCTTTGTGTTGTCTCGTCTTCTTTCCCAGCACTTCCCTGCATGTTGCTGTCCAGGTTTCTCGCAGGTCATGCCAGTGCTCCTCGATTGTCTCTTCAGGTAGTGTGTCGAGAGCGCTGAATCTGTTCCTCAGTTCACATCTGAAGGCGTTGGTCTTGACGCTCTCCTTCAGACTGTGCACGTTGTACTTGTGGGATGGTCTGTCTGCCTGGTCTCTGTAGGCCTTCAGCTTGATCTTGATCGCTGCAATGACGAGGTGATGGTCTGAGGCTGCATCAGCTCCCCGCTTTGCTCGGACGTCCAGCAAGCTTCTTCGCCACTTCCTGCCGATGGTGATGTGGTCGATCTGGTTTACAGTTCTTCCGTCCGGTGATGTCCAGGTGGTTTTGTGGATGGTCTTGTGGGGGAAGATGGTGCCTCCGATGACCAGGTCGTTGGTGGTGCAGAATTCTGTGAAGAGCTCTCCGTTCTCGTTCTGTGTCCCTGTTCCGTGTTTGCCCATGATGGGTTCTCTGTCTGTGTTGTCGGTGCCCACTTTGGCGTTGAGGTCTCCCATGAGGATTTTCAGGTCTCTTCTCGGTGCTTTGTCGAGGGCGGCTTGGAGCTGCTCGTAGAAGTTCTCCTTTTCTTCCTCGTCCGCCACGTTGGTGGGGGCGTAGCACTGGAGGATGGTGACTTTCCTGCCCTTAGAATTGAATCTGGCGCTCAGGATCCTTGGTGACACTGGTTCCCAGGACAGTAGTGCTTGTGTTGCTTCAGGTGTCATCAGCAACGCTACTCCGTGCATGTGTGGATGGCCGTCTTCGTGTCCGGAGTAGAGGATGGTGTCTCCGGAGGTGAGTCGTGTGCGTCCTGTTCCTGTCCATCTTGTCTCGCATAGGCCGAGCAGCTTCAGATTGTATCTATGCATTTCTTGACTCACTTGTGCTGTCTTTCCTGTTTCATATAGGGTTCGGATGTTCCAGGTCCCTATCCTGGCTTTGGTCTTGGCCGTCAGAAGAGTAGTCGGCGCACTGGCTTCCCAAGGGCTTTCACCAGCTCGCGTCATGGGCTCTACTAGAGAGGACTCTTCCTGGACCAAGTTGCGTTGTAGATCTGTGGTTGTAGTTTCTGTAACGTGTTCTTTTTTAAAGAGTTGGGTTGTTAGCCCTACTCAAACCCCCAACCTGGAGGACCAGTGAGTGCGCTTCGTCTGGCCTCTACCCTTCGACCTGTCCAGCATGGGTGGCCCTACCAGGAGACGAATCTCCCGCCGGCATAGCTCTCGGGGTCATGGAGACACGCAAGCCCCATCTCCAACGGCAAGGATGCACTCATCGATGGGGCACACAGAGGGAGAGGCAGAGAAACTCTCTCTCTCTCTCTCTCTCTCTCTCTCTCTCTCTCTCTCTCTCACACACACACACACACACACACACACACACACACACACACACACACACACACACACACACACAGGGAGAGGCAGACAGAAACTCTCTCTCTCTCTCTCTCTCTCACACACACACACACACACACACACACACACACACACACACACACACACACACACACACACACACACACACACACACACAGAGCCCCCTTCCCACTAGCAGGGCTTGACTGAAAAGTCATATCAAGTGTACTGAAAATGTTATCAGTTACACACTGCCGTACGGTCAAGTGTGACTGAGGAAGTTGCTTATCAGGAAAAACAAAAAGCGACTAATAGACTGCTGCTGATAGTACAAACTAACAGCAAGCACGCGGCCGGGTATTACCGAAGAATCAAAGACTTTTATTTCTTTCTCCCCATTTTGGGTATAGGGGGTGGGTAGGTGGATGTTTTGGAGTTTAACGTCCTTTTCCACCACGTATGGGTGATACCAAAGAGGGGGCAACGAGAAAAAGGCCAGCACAAATATGTGGCCCAAGCCGGCCGGGATTCGAACTCACGACCCGAGCATTGGGAGTCCAACGCTCTACCATTCGGCTATCCCGGACCCCCCCCCCCCCCCCCCCTGGGTATGAAGGATATGTCAAGTAACACACCATTCATCACATGATTCAAGTATACAAAAATACATGTATAACGAAATCACAACAAAATAAAATAGTAATAAGAGTAATAAGATAGTAATAAGATAATAACTGCGATTTTTTTTTATTTTTTTTTTGCTGCCCCAACTCTTTGCCAGCTCCAGCGGTGTTCCTCCCAGGTAATGGGTGGAACCCACGGAGGGCTCGGAAGCTGGGACAATTTTTATTATGCATGATGATGGAGATGAGGATGATGGTAAGATGATGCTATGGAGGTCCGTGTGGTTTGGGACTGTGGGACAGGGCCGCATTCCACGCTTCCTGTCATAAATATCCCGGCATTAACCAGGCCCGGGAACTACGGCACCTGCGGTGCCGGCCGTGTAATCATCCACATCGTAAGACGTGTCATACCAAGGGAAGCACCCCCAAAGTCGCACCCGTGAAGTGGGTGAAACTCAGCTTTGTGGCAACAGCCTCCCCATTGGGTCCATAGCACACCCGCTCTGGAGAGGAGCCGACCTAGGTAGGAAAAATCCCGCTTGCCTCGGCTGGGACTCGAACCCGGGTCTCCCGGTCCATGGTCCGAAGTGCTAACCACTACACTACGGGGGCCGGTATAACTGCGATTTTTGCATGGGCTGTCAAGAGTTAAGCCCTGCTACAGGTGATCAGTTAGCACTTACGGTGTGGAGCAGCAAGGACTGTCAAACTCCCAGCAGCATCCCCACTGGCAGACTTTGTAGGCTGTGTGGTAGGGGAAGTAACTGTCCCCGGTTCTCGTGTACCTGCATATTTCTGCCGTCGATTCTGCACATGTACGGAAATAAACAAAAGTGAGGGGGAAAAAATGAAAGTTTTGGAATCAATTTCTATAATCTGCTTCAGTAGCAGTTCTTTTCTTGATGTTTTTCGTGAAATACTTTTTTTTTTTTCAAGTAACCTGTAAGACAAGCCCCCACCCCCTTCTCTCTTCCCCCACCCACCCCAAAACTTCAGAGAAAAATCCGTTTGAAAACTGTATGCAGATAATGTGGACTTTGTGCACTGAAATATACATGAATGAAGAACTACAACAGATATTACAGGAGAAAATATGGGAAGAAATGACACGGAAGTCAGCATCTCTCTCTCTCTCTCTCTCTCTCTCTCTCTCTCTCTCTCTCTCTCTCTCTCTCTCTCTGTTACTTTCTGCGTTGGAGAATGACGAACTATCAGAAGTTTCAACGCCTCACAATTGTGCAATTTTTTGTGTTTGCTATGTTTCAGGATCCTTGAAAAGGCTCGAAACGTTTTGACCCGCCCCGAAGAGACTGACAAACGCAATGGCCGGTTAGTGGAACGGATGAAATACTCTTTGACCTAACAGAATACATACTTAACGATAACACACACAAATCAAACTTGTTCAAAGTAGGTTGGATATCGTTCTGGCGGATACTCTAAACCCTCTGGAGAAGGTACCTATTGACCATATTCCGGGTTGTTGAGCAAGTGTTTGTATCCTCTCTCTCTCTCTCTCTCTCTCTCTCTCTCTGTTATAAAACCTCTCACCTATGCCGGGTATTGATTTGAAAAAAAAAATCGACGATCATTTTTTATAAAAACCCCGCCGCGCGTCTGATTAGATAAGGAAAGCAGGACAGCGATCACACACACACACACACACACACACACACACACACACACACACACACACACACACACACCGCACGCACACGCACGCACGCACACACACACACACACACACACACACACACACCGCACACGCACGCACGCACACACACACACACACACACACACACACACACACACACACACACACACACCGCACACGCACGCACGCACACACACACACACACACACACACACACACACACACACACACACACACACACACACACACCGCACGCACACGCACGCACGCACACACACACACACACACACACACACACACACACACACACACACACACCGCACACGCACGCACGCACACACACACACACACACACACACACACACACACACACACACACACACACACACCACACGCACACGCACGCACGCACACACACACACACACACACACACACACACACACACACACACACACACACACACACACACACACACGCACACACACACACACACACACACACACACACACACACACACACACACACACACACTACCACAGGACAATGGAGTGTACATGGTGAACAAACATACCGCATGATAATGACATGTACAGTAGTAAACAGTCACCGTTAGGTGCTACGCTAGTGTATGCAAATCGAACTTGCCTTCATTCGCTAGACTCGACATGATTCATGACAGCCCTAAAGGCAAGACTAAGCTAAGGTGCCTTATCGCAAACTTGACACATCCGCAACCGTTGTCCTTATTAAGAAACATTCTGCCAGCAAGTCGCGTTATCGCTCTTACAACGCTTCGCCCAGTTTTTTGTTGAGGATTATCAGAGAACGTTGTATCAGGTCACAGCGACCCGTAGATTTATTACTGACACATGTAAATTTTATTTTAAACACTGTATTAGCTACTGTCCTAGGTTTCCATTGCGGTATTGTGTTTCGATCTTACCCCCCTCCCCCACCCAAAGTGCTGTGTGTGTGTGTGTGTGTGTGTGTGTGTGTGTGTGTGTGTGTGTGTGTGTGTGTGTGTGTGTGTGTGTGTGTGTTCACTGGGTGTGAAATGTGTAATTCGTCTTTATATTGTCTTCTTCTCCTTTATATTCCTGTAGTGTTTAGCTTTTTTTTTTCTTTTCTTTTCTTTTCATATTTTCATAGTTTAGCAACGGCGAGTTCGAACCGCATGGTATTGATGCCAAAACTTTTACCGTTGGAAAATAAAGATTATTGTCATTGTCTTCCCCCCCCCCCTTTGTGTACACACACACACACACACACACACACACACACACACACACACACACACACACACACACACACACACACACTCACTCCAACCCCCACCCCCGACGGATTGAGACTGACGTATTTACTTTAACAACAAAACTCATCTGCGCAATTGCACTAGGGCGAGTGAGTAAGCAGCCTACTCAAAACATACAGTGTGTGTGTGTACTTTCTATTTTCGGTGTAAGCAAGGATACACACGTACGTCAATTCTTCGTGTGCACCTCTGGATTTCTACATAAATTTACCGTCGTTTGACAAAAAAGGCCTAAATGCTATCTGCTTGAGAAGCACTTTGGTCCTTTTCCCATCTGACTGAGGAATATGAAAGTCAATTTTACTTTGAGACCCTAAATCGTAGATACTGACAAGGGAATGGAGACTGGTTTAGACAGAAAACTAATCAAGCCCCGCTGTAAGTCATGTCTGTTTAGGGGAGCCGGGGTGGCCGAATGGTAGAGCGTTGGACTTCTAATGCTCGGGTCGTGAGTTCGATCCCGGCTGGGGCCAAATATTTATGCTGGCTTTTTCATCGTTGCCCCGTCTTTGA
>JACVVK020000069.1:875000-932500 GCA_018292915.2 Batillaria attramentaria
CACACACACACACACACACACACACACACACACACACGCACACGCACGCACGCAGCACGCACGCACACACACACACATGGAGAACAAGGCAATGCAAGTAAAAAAAATATACATATAATTTATTGCCTTTTTATGCTGTAAATATAATACAAAAATAATGTACACACTACGCTATCATCCATAAAATGGGAATTATTTTGGTACGTGGTACAATGATCTCTCTCTCTCTCTCTCTCTCTCTCTCTCTCTCTCTCTCTCTCTCTCTCTCTGCCCTCTGTGTGTGTGTGTGTGTGTGTGTGTGTGTGTGTGTGTGCGTGCGTGCGTGACGGTGTGCGTGCGTGCGTGCGTGCGTGCGTGCGTGCGTGTGTGTGTGTGTGTGTGTGTGTGTGTGTGTGTGTGTGTGTGTGTCAGTGCGTGTGTCTGTGTGTCTGTGTGTGTGTGTGTACTGCGGTGCAGGTTCGTGAGTCACTGTTAGACTTGCAAATCCACACTGACTAGCTTGCAGGAAAAAATTACCGTTCGCAATAAGCACTGATGATAATCATTATTGTCCCATGCTCCAGGCCCAAACACAAGACGATTATTTTGTCCTAGATGTAATATTCATTCTGCTTTCCATGAGAATCTATTTCTTCGTATTTCGGAGGCGACTGAACGTAGCTTGGAGGGGCCGGCACATGGAGACAAGCATCTGCGCCTGCACGAAAAACAGGAGAGTTAAATTAGGTGTCATAGGACAGACGAATGACCAAACATTTGACGGACCTTGGCCAGGGTGGGTAAACGCCTTTGCTATGTGATACGCTGTGCGGGTGGTGATACGCATGTAAAAACATACCAGCTTCCTATTTAGGCGTGTATCTGACAAAGTATAAGTTTGTGCGGCATATTTTATGCGTCTAATTATAATAATAATAATGAGTATTGTATAGGAGCTTTACCCAGTTTCATGTATCGGCTCAAAGCGCCGCGAACTCAACACGCACGCTCACGTGAATCACACGCATTTTCTCACACACTGGACATAAACACATTACAATCACGTGGTGCGAAGGGTCAGCTCAGCTATTTAAGTTTCGGGGATTTAGAATTGCATGTAGAATTGCATTTATTTTTAAAATTTTGTGGGCTGAACATTTCCAAAGCAGAACTACAAAACTTCCAAAGCATCTACCACACTTTAAGGGCCGCTGCTACACGTTGCCAGGATCGGCACTTGCAGGGCTGGAAACGCTGGAAACCCTAATTTAATCGCTGGCGGCCAGCTGGCATATCCCCCTTGCCGGTGCCGGCGCGGCAATAGAAAGCCGTCCTATTTTTCCTGGCAGCCAGCTAGCCACAGGCAGCCCCGTACAGCCAACTGACCAATCACTGCCCCAAACCTTGCAACGCCGCAGGCTGCGTGTACGGGAAAAAACCCTGCCCGCCAGCAACCAGCTCAGCACGGCAACATGCTGACTGACGCTTACAGCTTAGACACGTACTTAGGCCCCTGGCTCCACGTGGAGCATAGGCCATCGACAACCCTTCGCCATCGCACTCTGTTCTGGGCTATTCTTGCCACTCCAGTCCAGTTGGTCCCCTGCTTATATAACTCTGCCTCAGTGTCCCGCCTCCAGCTGTTGCGAGGCCGGCCTCTCTTCCTTTTCCCCTGTGGGTTCCATGTCAGGGCTTGGCGTGTGGTGCTGGATGCTGGCTTCCTGAGGGTGTGTCCAATCCAGCCCCACTTCCTCCGCAGGATCTGCTTGGCCGCTGGTTCCTGCCCTGCTCGCTCCCACAGCTCTTCGTTCCGGATCTTCTCTGGCCATCGGATGTTGAAGATGCGCCTCAGACAGGTGTTGAGAAATGTCTGGATCTTCTGCTGCATCGTCTTCGTTGTCCTCCATGTTTCGCATCCGTAAAGCAGAACTGACTTCACGTTGGAGTTGAAGATGCGAAGTTTGGTTCTTATGCTGACAACTTTGGATGCCCAGATATTCTTCAGCATGACCATTGCTGCTCTTGCCTTGCCGATTCTGGCTGTGACGTCTCGGTCTGTGCCTCCCTGTCCATCAACCACACTCCCCAGGTAGACAAAGGACTCTACCTCCCTGATGGGCTCTCCACCGACTGTGACTGGTGTGTTGGCAGTGGTGTTGATCTTCATCAGCTCGGTTTTCCTCCTGTTGATCTTGAGCCCTGTTCCGGCTGATGTGGCTTCCAGGCATGTAGTCTTGTCCTGCATCTGGCTGTGGCTGTGAGACAGGAGCGCCAGGTCGTCCGCAAAGTCGAGGTCATCCAGCTGCGCCCAGAGTGTCCACTGTATCCCGTTTTTCCTGCCTGTTGTGGTGGTCTTCATGATCCAGTCGATGACCAGGAGGAAGAGGAACGGGGACAACAGGCATCCCTGGCGGACTCCGGTCTTCACCTCGAAGCTTTCTGACAACTGGCCGGCATGGGCAATCCTGCAGCTCATGTCTTTGTAGGTGCACTGGATCAGGGAGATGATCTTCCCGGGAACTCCATAGTGCCTTAGCAGCTTCCACAGCGCCTCTCTGTCTACACTGTCGAAGGCCTTCTCATAGTCTATGAAGTTGATGTAGAGAGGGGAGTTCCACTCCAGTGACTGCTCAACAATGATGCGTAGGCTGGCGATCTGGTCAGCGCAGGACCTGTTCCTGCGAAAGCCTGCCTGCTGGTCTCGGAGCATAGGGTCGACTGCCTCCCTCATCCTCTCCAGTAGAATTCTGTTGAGAACCTTGCCTGGCACTGACAGGAGCATGATCCCTCGGTAGTTGCTGCAGTCCCTGAGATCCCCTTTCTTTGGCAGCTTGATGACGATCCCTTCTTTCCACTGGGCTGGCACCTCTTCCTTCTCCCAGATCTTGCTGAATAGGCTGTGCAGCATGTTGACGGCTGTCTCTGTGTCTGCTTTGATGGCTTCTGCTGGTATCTCGTCTGGCCCTGCAGCTTTCCCATTTCTCAGTGTCATGATGGCTTTCCTGATCTCCGCCTTAGAGGGCTTGTCGCAGTTGATGGGTAGTTCTGTCTCAGCTGGCGGGATGTCTGGTGGTGTTTCAGGGATGGGGCGATTTAACAGCTCCCTGAAGTGTTCTGCCCATCGCTTCAGCTGTTCCTCAGTTGTTGTCAGTGGGTGCCCGTTCTTGTCCTTCACTGGTTTGTCTGTCTGCTGAAACTTGCCCGCGAGCTTTTTGGTCACCTGGTACAGGTCTTTTAGGTTCCCTTGTCCGGCTGCTTCCTCTGCTTGATTGGCCAGGTTGTCGATGTAGTCCCTCTTGTCCTTTCTGGTGCTCCTCTTCACTTCTCTGTCAGCTGCTGTGTATTCTTCCTGTGCCTTTGCCTTAGCTCTTCTTGTTCGGCTCGTGTTCAGTGCAGTTTTCTTCTTTTTCCTAACTTCCAGCTTCTGGATGGTATCAGCAGAGATCCATTCCTTGTGTTGGGTCTTTCTCTTGCCAAGGACCTCTTCGCATGTGTCGTGCCAGAGTTTCTTGCTGTGTTCCCACTGTGTCTCGATATCCATTCCACTGTCTTCTATCAGGTCTTGCAGTGGCTGGAACCTGTTGGAAAGGCTGATCCGGAATGCTGCTTGTGTCTCTGTGTTCCTGAGTAGGCCAACGTTGTACCTGGTCCGTGTGTTGTTGGCGTTGGTGTGTCTCTTAAGCCGAAGTCTCAGTGTTGTAGCAAGAAGGTGGTGGTCTGATGATACATCGGCACCCCTCATCACGCGCACATCTCGCCACGATCTCCTGAACTTCCGGCTGATGCAGATGTGATCAATCTGGTTCTCCGTGACATGGTCCGGTGATCTCCATGTGGCCTTGTGGATGCGCTTGTGTGGGAAGATGCTGCCTCCTATCACTAGCTGGTTCAGGGCACAGAAGTCTGCAAAGCGCTCGCCATTTTCGTTCATCTGTCCCAGTCCGTGTGTTCCCATGGTGTTCTCATAGCCTGTGTTGTCTGATCCAATCTTGGCGTTGAAGTCTCCCATCAGTATGGTCATGTCCTTGGCTCCTCCTCTATCTATCACTGTCTGTAGTTGTTGGTAGAAGTCGTCTTTTTTCTCCTCTTCCGCATCATTGGTGGGAGCGTAGCACTGGATGATGTTTAGCTTGATGTCTTTCTTCTTGGTGATGAATTTGGCTGTGATGATGCGGGAGTTGACAGGTTCCCAGCCGATGAGTGCCCGCTGTGCCTCCGGTGCCAGCATCAGGGCCACGCCCTCAGTGTGGGGGGCTCCATCCTCTGTGTGTCCCGAGTACAGCAATTGCTCTCCCGATGAAAATCTCAGCTGTCCTGTCTGTAGCCACCTTGTCTCACTCAGTCCCAGTACTCCTATCTTGTAGTTCTTCATCTCTCTTGCTACTTGTATGGTCCTTCCTACTTCAGACATTGTCCTGATGTTCCATGTGGCTACTCTCGTCATTGTCCTGGGTGTTAGAAGGGGGGTCGGCCTTGCAGCTTCCTTTCGGCTTTCACTGCAATGCGTCATAGGTCTCCGGGATGGAGACCCTTCCTTGCCCAGGTGAATGTTTTGGTTTGTTGCTGTCGATGCTTCTGTAACGTTATGTTTTTTTACAGGTAGGGCTGTTAACCCTACGCAAACCCGTTTAGCCTCTTGGAGAGGTGGTCCACATTCGTCTGACCTCTACCCTTCGACCTGTCCAGCTTGGGTGACCCTGCCAGGAGCACGTGCTCCCGCTGGCGTAGCTCTCTGGGTCATTGAGGTACACAAGCCACTACCCCACGACAAGGGTTGGACCATGTAGGGCATAGACACGTGACATTCAGTTATAATCAGAATCTTAGGCCAGAATCAACATCGATATCGACAAAATATTCAACGTAATATTTTATTTTATTTTTTAATTAATGCGGTGGTTAGCAGGTCAGCGACAAGCCCGAAAAACCACGTGCTCTCTGGGTGCACAGCACGGGAAGGGGCAGGTTACCTCAGAGCTGAGGTAGATTTTTCGGGCTCGCCGCTGTCCTGTCCGGGGAAATCGTGTGCACAGGGAGGGTGACTGTCTGGGGAGTTTAACGTCCTTCTCCACCACGTACAGGTGTTCTCAGAGACGGGGCAAGAAGAAAATGGTCAGCACAAATACTGGGGATTCGAACTCACGACCAGAGCATTGAAAGTCCAACACTCTACCATTCGGCTATCCCGTCTAACTAAACTTGTATATAGGATATAGAGGCTTAATAAATAAATAAATAAATAAAAAAGGTCGGTATTTCGAACTGTATATATGCCTATGCGTGCGTGCGTGCCTGCCTGCCTGCCTGCCTGCGTGCGTGTGCAAAGTTTTCATACCACAATTATGAAAATGTCCACAATTCCTGCTACGTACCACTTGAAGGTCCGTCCCAGACAGACACTGTTGGGATGCCGTTGGAAGCGATGACGCCTGCTGGAGGTCGTGGTAGGTTCTGCTGGTGGGGTTGCCGCTGTCGCTGTTTCCGACGTAGCCACCAGCGTGACATCAGCAATATGCAGGTGCACGTCGCCGTTGCGCCGACGACCAGACAGACAACAATGACGACGACGACCACGATGTTCAAGCTGGTACTGGATACACGGGGAGCAGGGTTGGGAAGGAGGAGGGAAGCAGAGGGAGAGAAAAGCAGCAGAGTAATGGAACGTGTTCATAAGAAATGAATGTAAATGTTTCACGAAAACAAAATATCGGACACACGCTGTTTTCCTGTCCCATATCTTACAATAAAAGTGTAGTGGCTGAATTATGTTGAGTGTGTGTGTGTGTGTGTGTGTGTGTGTGTGTGTGTGTGTGTGTGTGTGTGTGTGTGTGTGTGTGCGCGTGCGTGCGCGCGCGCATTTGTGTTGTTTTTGTGTTGGTTTTATTTTATTTTATTTTATTTTATTTATTTATTTATTTATTTATTTATTTTCTATCTTTATTTCTTTCTTTCTTTTTTTCCCTTTCTTTTTTTGGTTGGGGGGGGGGGGTGTTCTCACATGGTTGTGTGTTTCAGTGTTTTCAGTTTGTTTGTGTATTGTTGCTGCTGTTGTAAAATGTACATGTTTCCCGCCACGCCCAAGCCTGTCTTAAAGTAAAGTCAACCCTCAACCTGCAGCTCTTCAGTTTCGTTGTATCTACTGTACTTTTCAGATATACAGATTAATCATAATTATATCTGCAAAAGATAACTCACGGCATGGGACAGCAAATGCCTTGCACGTGCCAGCAACATCCCCAGGCACACTCCTTAACCCGAACTTTTCCTGGTCCGGGTTTCACGTTCACCAGACCGTCTTCGTCGTACTGAGAGAAGGTCCACCCGTCTGGAATCCCGTCCCTGTAGGCACACTTCTCGCCCAGCGCTACCTGGCTGAATGCTGCAAGGAATCAGCGAGGTGTAAGTTTGTGTGATCACTCAGTCAGTCAGCATATCAGTCAGTCAGTCAGTCAGTCAGTCCCCTCCCCCATTTCCACCCGCCCACGCCCACCCGAACCAGATAAACAAATGCATAACTCACTCCTTAGTCCCTCCCCACCCTCTCTTGTTTTTCATGTAGTCGTTTCTGTCAGAAATGACAGGCGAAGAGTTGTCTCTTTTACAAAGGACTACATGCAGGTTTTAAAATGTTCTCTGTGAGAAGACAAAACGTGACTTTCTGCTTGTCAGAACTGAGCATTGAGAGACAAAAGAACATAGTTACGGTCAAAAGACATTGTTGTAGTAGTCTTCACTACTTCAGTGGAAAAATCTTGATCCGGAGTGGATGAAGACGCCGCTCTGACTCATTAAAAAAAAAAAAAAAAAAAAAAACTCATAAGAAGCATCATTCTGATTGGTGTGAAATTTCAGTTCGTCAACAATGCATGTCTTGTCTAACAGTAACAGTGTTTAGACCGGAATTCTGCGCATTTCTGTACCCGCAAACCCGCATACTTTGTGCACACCCTCAAAAGCCCATTTATAGGGCTCATATAGTGAAAATGGCAAGATAAACGGTCGTTTTCAACGGTGACGCGGACAGAGAAAAACATTCACGGAGACCACCACTGCTCTGTGCTCTACTGATTTCTGTAATACATATAAAGTTAGGATAAAATTTGTTCTACGTTCCGCTATATAAAAAGCCTAATCCTAGCCTATCAGTCGGACAGCAAAAATGACCAACTCCAGACATGCAGTCACGTCAGTTCGTCATCAGTCAGTAAGTGCGGAACACACACACACACACACACACACACACACACACACACACACACACACACACACACACACACACACACACACACACACACACGCTGTGCTTACCAAAAAGGACTGCAAAACAACAGTACTGAACCGTACTTCCGTACAGTGACGTGCAACGTATTCCTCTGGCCTCCATCTTTGGGACAGTCTGGATGTGTCCTTGCTGTCTGCATGCATGACAGTGTCACAGAGACGACCCCCAGAGAGGAAACAGATGGGTCCCCGTCAGACAGCGTTACGTTGCCCGTTTGGTGGCTTTGTGTTTGGCCAACGGATTGGGGCGCTGCTCGATTGATAGGACGTTACGCGTGTTTCGGTTAGGGCTTGTTCATGTCCTTGTTCTTGTTCCGTTTTGTTCTTGTTCTTGTTCCGTTTTGTTCTTGTTCTTGTTCAGTTTTGTTCTTGTTCTTGTTCCTGTTCTTGTTCAGTTTTGTTCTTCTTCTTGTTCTTGTTCTTGTTCAGTTTTATTGTTGTTCTGTTCAGTTCAATTTTGTTCTTGCATGTTCAGCTTTGTTCGTCAGTGCTTTTGTTCCTGTTCTTGTTCAGTTCTGTTCTTCTTGTTGTTCTTGTTTTTGTTCAGTTTTATTGTTGTTCCTGTTCAGTTTTGTTCATGTTCCGTTTTGTTCTTGTTTTTGTTCCTCTTCTTGTTCAGTTTTGTTCTTCTTCTTGTTCTTGTTCTTGTTCAGTTTTATTGTTTTTCCTGTTCAGTTTTGTTCTTGTTCAGTTTTGTTCTTGTTTAGTTTTGTTCTTGTTCAGATTTGTTCTCAGTTGTTCAGTTTTGTGCTTGTTTTTTTGTTTGTTTGTTTTTTGTTTTTTTGGTTCAGTTTTGTTCTTGTTCAGTCTTGTCCTTGTCCAGGTTTGTTCTTGTTCTGGTTCAGTTTTGTTGTTGTTGTTGTTGTTGCTGTAGCTATTGCTGTTATTCTTGTTAATGTTGTCGTCATAGTCGTCGTTTGTTTGTTCGTTTCTTACGTTTTACACCGGCTTATGAAATATTCTTAAATGCATTTTCTTTTATATACTGAATTCTGTTGCGTTTCATTTCGTTTTGCATATCGATATTTGCCAGTTCTACTAGTACTCAGTTCGGCTGATTGACATTGACTGTTTTGACTTTTTTTTTTTAAAGAATTACTCTAAACATACACCGCCTTTGTCAATGAAATATTCCAGCAACCAGTCAGCATACAAAGTAATTACTTGATTTTTTTCTCTTAATTTCGTAGACATATTCCAGTTTTCAGTATTCGGTTTGACGTCGAACCCTGCCGGACTTTTTCCTCAGTCTAAATCATGAACGTAAACACTGACTCAGTGACGGCACACGCCAAACGGCGTACGCCTGTAAAGCAATCAACGACGGCAAGTGACACTAACGGACTCAGTGTCGACGTCGGTGACGTGTCATTAATTATCGCCGTCGGCAGCAGGGAGGTCAGACCTCTGTCTTCCTGATCTGTAGAGAAACGGAGACTGACTAAGCGCGCGAGAAAGAGAGACAGAGAAAGACAGTCGGGGAGAGTCGGGGAGAGAGAGACACCGGCACACACACACACACACACACACACACACACACACACACACACACACACACACACACACACACACACACACACACACAGAGCGGTTGCCGCTTGGTTCAGTGGTAGAGAGAACGAACGCCGAACGAACTTTATTTTCCAAATCAGTGGGGAGTCAGTCGTTTCAGTAACGAAACGGCGTCTTTAATTTTCACTGAGTGAATCAGCACCCCCCCCCCCCCCCCCCCCCGGCCCGGCGCGGCCGGCGGCGTTGCTACAATCAAAAAAAAAAAACTGACTTAGAAAAAGACTCAGTGCACCAACTTGAAAGCAACTGAGAGATGAAAACAAAAAAAGGAAGTCGTTTAGCCAAATAGTGTTTAATTTTCAATCAGCCGTTGCTACATTCAAAAAAAGACTACACTGACAACTTGACTGAAAGCAACCGGCTCCGGCCAACGTCAGTGAAAGCCGGCCCGGACTGATGAACTAAAAACTTGAGCTGAAAATTCAACTGAATCAGTACCAATATGGCAACAAGAAAAAAAATACAGAGGGAGAGACTGATAGATTTATTGATATTAGGCCATATGCCGCTGTGATTTGTATTTAGAGAGAGAGAGAGAGAGAAATCATGAGAGAGAAAATGTTACTAATGGGAAGTAACTCGTCCTTGAACACGCATTTGAGGCCCCTGATCCAATATGGCAGCCTTGTCAACTGGCCGGGTCGTGCGAGTAAGTTACGTGTCTATGCAGTCATCTGGTGGAATCTGCTTCGTCAGTGTGAGCACACTTACTGAAACAAATGTTTGATATGTGCCTGTAATATTTTCGTTTCGTGATTTGCAGCAGATCGTGCAGGGACCGACATGGAGTGCACTCAAACGCCAGTTCAGTGCGTCCTCGTCAAGAATGGCAACACAGGTAGGCTTCTCTTCGCGAGTTTTGACAGGATAATTTTCCAGTTTTGATGACATTAATGGAACGAATCAATCGTGATTTAGAACACAAACGATGGCTACTAGACAGATATCGCATATGTTTAAGAACAAAGACGCTAGCGTTGTATTACATGGTGACCTTGAGGGCTGTATCGCAGTGTGTTCGGTCATGATGTTCGGGTCATCACTTTCGCCTTGGCGTATTCCACGTGTTACCTCCCTTGCGTTGTACAACTCTCACCTGGCTCAGTGTTCGCATCTCCGGCACTTGAATGGGAAAAATTAAAAAAGCAACTTAGAGTGTTCACATGGAACAACTGAGGCAGATGTCAAAATATTGCCTGTTACTTGAACTTGAAGTGCTGTTTAGTTAGGTACCTGACCTTGGCTTTGACCTGTATTTTTAAACACTGACTATACATTGTCGTTTAACTTACTTTGTGTAGACTGTAATTGCTCTGAGGGAACAGTGTACAATGTATATGACTACACATGCATGCTCTCAGTTTTACTGGCTGTAAGCTTTCAATATTGAATAAGGATGATTCTGTCAGGTCTTTGCTTCATTTGTTGCATAATTTCCAATGCCGCTGTTACGTCTTCCATTTGCAGGTGGTTAAAGATCTGTTTAGTTTAGTTTAGTTTGTTCATGGCAACTTTTCTGAAGCAGATGGCCGTTCGAGATGCCTTGAATTCAGCCATGGACGAGGAGATTGAAAGGGATGAGAAGGTTTTCCTGCTGGGAGAGGAGGTGGCACAGTACGACGGTGCATACAAGGTAAACAGGCGGGATATCAAATGCGTTGTTCTTATTGGAGGTTCTGTTTTGTGTGTTTTTGTTTTGTTTTATTGCAGCGGATTAAATTCTTTTAATTTTATAATTGTTGGTTTGGGCAAGTATCATGTTCATGATTATCATAATTTGAAACCCTTTTGGTGTTTGTGAGAACAGTGTAATGCTGCATCACTGAATTTCATGGCATCAGCTATTCTCTTAAACATGTATGAGCTGCAGGTCTCTGCCAGTTGGACTTTTAAACTTACTAATATGTATGGGCAACTTTGCATTTTGTTTTGCAAAAGTTTATGAATGTCATCATTGGAAGGAAGTGTCAGACCTTTGCATACATGCATTATACATAAGGAGAGAAAAGTAGTGCTCATAGTCATACTCTTTTGTTTAAATACAATAATGCGATTTCCTTTCATTTTAGGTATCTCGAGGTTTGTGGAAAAAATACGGTGACAAGCGAGTCATTGACACACCCATCACAGAGGTAAGTTTTTTGTGGGTGTACACAGTCCAACACACACACACACACACACACACACACACACACACACACACACACACACACACACACACACACACACACACGTGTAAAGAAAGAGAGAAATTTTAAGGGATTTTATGGCTCTTGGCACGCTTACACTAGACAGGCTAACGCAACACACGCATGTATTCAAAAATTCATGTTTAAGTTGTATGTAAGCTTTCAGTTTGCCTGGTAATGTATGCATGGTATACGATATATTTACACCTTATATTGTCCATACCAGAATAAGCGATAATGCTGTTTTATGGCATCAAGAGCTGGTATCAGACTAGGTGCTTTATAAATATTCTGTTATTACATTTCTATCATTACATGTAATGATAATAGTATGTATTGCACAAGTGGTTTTGTATCTAAACACACATGATGCATGCACCCCTCGCTGTTTTGCATACCATCCTGTATAACACTGTGTTTGTCTTGTACTTGCAGATGGGATTTGCTGGTATTGCAGTTGGTGCAGCAATGGTAAGCTGTGGTTAAATGGATTCTGTTTCTTTTTGTATTAACTCTCTCTCTCTCTCTCTCTCTCTCTCTCTCTCTCTCTCTCTCTCTCTCTCTCTCTCTCTCTGAAGATCTATCGAATGTACCTCTGCATATGAGTTTTGCCAAAACCTAACCTCTACCGTTGGAAAATAAAGATCATTGTCATTCTCTCTCTCTCTCTCTCTCTCTCTCTCTCTCTCTCTCTCTCTCTCTCTCATTTGATTTAGGAGCGCACTGCATGTGAATAGAAATCGGTGGTTGTTGAAGAGTTTTCACACCTGTAAGCATTTATATATTCAGTATATATATGTGCATTTGTCTTGCAGGCTGGGCTGAAACCCATCTGTGAATTCATGACCTTCAACTTTTCCATGCAAGCTATTGACCAGGTGAGCAATTAGTCCGAAGGACTAATACACAATCATTTCAATATGATATCATATGTAGAAAAGGAAGAGTTTCTGCTGTTGCACATAGTGATGCAAGCACTAATGTGAATAAATAACCAACTTGCCCGTCTTTTGACCTTGATTTTGTGCGATTTGAATCATTAGCCCCACTTGTTGTTACTGACTTCAAAAGCAAAACACACATACATGCTCACACGCACACACAAACACACGCACACAACAAAATACACACACACAAACACAAACACTAAAACACACCCGAATAACTTTTCTTCAGGAAGTTGTTAAAGTATAGGGTTTGGTATGTAACCCACACAAGATCTCATTTTGTAACTGCCAATTTATATGTATTGATCAGTTGACAGGGAAGGAAACAGGCCACAGTAAAAGCAGTGGCAGGAGGGTTTAGTGTTATAACATGGTTATTACCATGGCCCCCTCATGAAAGCATTTCCCTTTTTCCAGGTTATCAACTCTGCAGCTAAAACATACTACATGTCAGCTGGAGCTGTGAGTATCACTTGCACTGCGTTTTAAGTCCGTTTTAACAAGAACACATTATTTCACCTTTAGTCATGAGTAAAAGGAGCTCAGGACAGTGTGTGAAATATATTTTATCTGATTGTAATAAGTGTGTACACAGCGATCGTCAAATGTGTCAGGACCATGGTAGCCATTCGGGCTACCGCCCTGAACAAAACTAGTAGCCCGAAAAAAATTCTGGAAGCCGGAGTGGCTGCTAGGTTCTGATTCATCTCAGAATTCCTGCTCGCCATTCGGGCTACCGCTACCGGAGCTTTCACTTGCCCAACGGTAAATTTGGTAGCGAAAGTGAGCGGGCGAGCGCATTTGATGATCGCTGTGTACAGATACACAAGCCTGACCTGATCTCTGAAGGTGTGTATTTGGAATATGGGCAGCAAACTACATGACTCAGCGTATCTTTATCTTTAAGTAGTGCTCGAAACGGGTCATGAAGTGCTTATTTTCTTCATCAGGTGCCAGTTCCCATTGTATTTCGGGGTCCCAACGGTGCGGCCGCTGGGGTAGGCGCCCAGCACTCCCAGTGCTTCGGAGCGTGGTACAGTCACTGTCCGGGTCTCAAAGTTATCTCCCCTTACTCCTCGGAGGATTGTCGCGGGCTGCTGAAGGCTGCCATCAGAGATCCAAATCCAGGTAAGAATTTTGCTGAGTGTTTTTTTGTGATGATGGAGGCATTGTATGCAGCTGTCCCTTGGGGTAAGCACCTTCACGTGATTTGGGGGGGGGGGGGGGGGGGGGGGGGGGGGAATTCAGCATCGTGTGTCTATAGTAAAGAGGCAGAGCTATATAAGCAGGGGACCAACTGGACTGGAGTGGCAAGACTAGCCCAGAACAGAGTGCGATGGCGAAGGGTTGTCGATGGCCTATGCTCCACTTGGAGCCAGGGGCCTAAGTAAGTGAGTAAGTCTAGAGTAAAGTTGGTAAACGTACGTCGAACTAGCAAGTGCACCAGTGATCGTCTACCATACATAAAATTCTGATGAACATTCACTTTGTATTTTTTTTTCTTTCAGTGGTGTTCCTGGAGAATGAAATCATTTACGGTCATGCTTTTGAGGTCTCGGACGAATGCCTGTCCAAAGATTTTCTTCTACCCATAGGCAAAGCAAAAATAGAGCGAGAAGGTGAGCTGTTGTGATATTGTGATGGTGTTGAGTGAGTTAGGCAGGCAGGGAGGCAAACACAGCGGTCGCTATGACATGAGTTTTATTGCAACAGGAAAAACAAGCAACAAATGGCAGAGCGGGGAGCGACAATCCGTGCAGTGACTCGTGGCAGGGCTGGCTGGCGATTGTCCAGTGAGGCGTAGCTCGCGGCTACTTATGCGCCCAGCGCGAGCCGCAAAGAAAGCAACGGCCGCTCGCAGCAGAAACAAGGGCTAGATGCTCTCGAGCGGCGAAATCTGTGTTTGTTTACCCACAGAAAACTAACAATAGCGGGCGTAATACAACAGCTACAAACTTCAAACAAACTGCATTCAAAAGAGCGTGAAAAATACTTTAAAATGGCATAAGTTTCGAACATCATCAAAATACAGAGAATTCCCTATCGCCGATTGAAGAGCGTAAAGGCCGGGACCACGCATTCGAAAAGGGGTGAAAATGGCAAAATACACCCGTTAAACTACAAAACAGCGCCAAAAACAAAACATGACTAAAAAGTACAAACTCTTCCGAAACTACTATAGTTTACATGATAACTTTAGGTTAAGCGACTGCGGAGATATTTAGCACTAAATGGACACAACTAACTGACACGTGGCTATCGTGGATCCGCAACGCTTCACGCGTGCGGTAGCCTACAGGCGAACAAAGCCGGCGGCACACCGCTGGCCGGAGAACCTAGGGTAGTGGGCGAGAGGGTCCAAACCACTCGGCTACAATATTACCTGTCCTTTGTTCTTTTTTCCCCCCCTTGGAAGTGGTTTTGGAATAAAAGGGGCTTACAAACCATTTGTGAGAAGGAAATGAAGTGAAATGAAGTGAGCCTTTATTTAGGGAGATGGATGAACAGAGGTTTCGTTTTGTATGTTTTTTTTTTGTTTTTTTTCTAAGGGTGGGTGGGTGTTTAGGGGTTTAATGTCCTTTTCCACCACATACGGGTGATATCAAAGATGGGGCAATGATGAAGAAGCCAGCACAAATATTTGGCCCCAACCGCGATTCAAACTCACGACCCGTGCATTAAAAGTCCCGCGCTCTACCATTCGGCCACCCCGGCTCCCCTCTTTTTTTTCTAAATCCACTCTCTTAATCCACAAATTTAGCAAACATTGCTGACTGTTCATAGGAAGGCCAAGTTGGTGTAGATGGATAGAAATTTTTTTTTGAAGTCCTGTCTGATGAAAAAAACAAAACAAAAAACTCAGGTGTGTGTGTGTGTGTGTGTGTGTGTGTGTGTGTGTGTGTGTGTGTGTGTGTGTGTGTGTGTGTGTGTTTGGTGGTTGTTTAGTGTAGACAAGTGGAGAGGCATGTACTATATGGCATGTGCTAACACTTGTGTCACCTGGGGTTTTTTCTGTCCTGCCAGGGTCTCACATAACACTGGTAGCACACTCTATAGGCGTTGACAAGTGTCTGGAAGCTGCGAAGGAACTGGCAGGGAAAGGAGTGGAGTGTGAGGTGAGAGCTTGCAAAGTTTTCTTTGCTGCGTGGTCTTTCCCACTTAGTGTACAACTCCCGCACAGCATGAGCGTTAGCATTCAGAGAGCGAAGAGTGCAGGATTTATTGTGTTATTTTTAACCCTGTGTTGAATGCAGGGATGGATTTACTCAAATATGCCAATGAGACATTGTCTCCTTGACCACTCATTTTTATGAGACATTTTCATTTTCTATGAGACAATCAAGTTCACCCGCATCACTCTGTCACATGTCTGTGCCGAGAGCCTGTTCCTAAGTGCAGTGACGTTCAGGTTATGAACGGAAAAGGACCTCTCGATCGCAGAACTGAGAATATTTTTTGCGAAATTTTTTTTTCCTTATCTTTCGAGCGAGAGTTCCTGGCAGCGCGCGCGGCGAGCAGGATAAGTAAGCCTCATCACTAAAATTAGATTAGTGTAACAGACTCTATGACTGACACAGACAGCGCATCTCTGCTTCGCGTTGTCAAGTGTGCTTGTGATGTCATGTTCATGCGACATGACGCATTTTGCAAAATTTCTATGCGACATTTTATCAAAATATGAGACATAGTCGCACGGCGCGCGAGAAAATCGATCCCTGTGAATGCATTTAACAGATTTTGTAGTGTGTCGTTGGGTTATGAGGATATCCACACTACCAGTGTACCAAGTGTTCTAAGCTGACACCTTTCTATGAGGTAGAAAGTGACATCCGAATCTCCTTGATATCCTGTTTCCTGTTTTTATTTACTTTTGTGAGTGAGGTAGTTGAGACAAGTGCTTAGGTCAATGGTGTCTGTATTTTTGTCCAGGTGATCAACTTGCGCACCTTGCGACCGATGGATGAAGAGAGCATCGTCAAGTCTGTGATGAAAACCAATCACCTGGTGACTGTGGAGGGAGGCTGGCCTCAGTGTGGCATCGGCGCAGAAATCTGTGCTCGTATCATGGAAAGTAAGCAACCAGTAGAAGCTTGCCGTTTATTGTTACAGTAGTGAGTACGTAGCACCCTGATACCGTGGTCGTGTAGTGGTACCCAGTACTCTCAGCCAGTATTATACGCATACATAGTGGTGTCCTCACATACCCAAACCAGGTAAGTGCAATGCTAATGATACTGCACAGCCAAGGTTTGGCAAGTACTTCAGCAGTATGCTTTATTCGTCCGGCCTCAGTTCTTCGCCCATCATGCTGAAATTACAAACGCAAAAAAAAAAAAAAAAAAAAAAATGCTTTACACGTCCTGTTCATTCTTACTGTATCTTCCCCTGTATGTGTGACTCTCTACAATGTTTTCTTTTTTTGATTTTTTTTTTTCTTTTTCTTTTTTTTTTTTTTTATTGCACACACAAATAAAAATTAAACCTAAAGTAATGGGGGGGGGGGGGGGGGGAATCACTGTTTGCAGCAAATGAAATACATGAAAATGAGTAGCAGTGGCAAATGTTTTGTTCAGAGCTTGTTTTCTCTCTGTCTTTTTTTGTTTGTTGTTTATATATCAAACAAAATTTATTTATTGTTCTTATTCGCAGGTACTGCGTTCAACTACTTGGACGCCCCAGTTTACCGCGTGACTGGAGCCGATGTGCCAATGCCGTATGCCAAATCCCTGGAGACTGCGGCCTTGCCCCAGGCTTTCAACGTTATTAACGCTGTAAAGAAATCGCTCAACATCCCCTGAGCTGTAATCTCGTCTCTCTCCTTTCCCCTATCTTCCACCCTTCAATTTTCCAGCCTCTGTCTGCGCACAGGTTGTGGCAGCAGAGACCATCACAAAAAAGACGGTTGACTGGAAGCACAATGGACGCTTACTGTAGGGACTGCTGTTATTAGTTGGTCAGAAACGGATCTTGCATCGTGGAATTTTATGAAGCACTGGACCTGACATTGTGGCTGACAGTTTTATGTACTGTATGTATTTATGAATTATATATACATGGGAAGTGTGTCTAGTGGTTGTCTGTTTTTGTTTTTTGTTTTTTTGTTTTTGTTTTTTTTTGGAGGGGGGGGGGGGGTATAAACTGCAGTCCGTTTTGAAGGATTGTGGGTGTGGGACTAGAGAAGGAAGTAAAACGTTAATATTTGAGAAGGCTGAAAAATTTCTCACCTTTAAAAAGAAAAAATCCAGTTGGAGAAAATCTCATCAGAGACATATATATAGACATGTTGGCTGTACGTCTCTGATCTCATATTAAACTAGAATGAAGTTTGTCTTGTTCTTTTAGAAAACTTGTATCTGTTTGAAGGTATGAGTGTACAGGTCATAGCGGTAGACATTTTCATGTGTATAATTGTCACCAGTTTAACAAGTTTGAGAGATACCAACAAAAAGGTCAGTATTTGAGTATGAAACTATTGTAAGCGGTCATCTGCTCATCCTACTGTGTCCAATATCTGATGTACCACTTCATGCCAGTTAGTTTCTGTAATTGCCGTTCACATAATTATGTGACCCGTTCTCACAAAAGGGACCATAAGTGGAAACTTATCAATTATGTATATCACTGCAGTCTACTGGTTATGCAGTTTAATTCAATATAATAATGAAAGCTGTACTACTAAAATTGACAGAGATATCAGCAGTTGAGGTTGGCTACTCACAACTCACAAACGGGATACAGTGGACACTCTGGGCGCAGCTGGATGACCTCGACTTTGCGGACGACCTGGCGCTCCTGTCTCACAGCCACAGCCAGATGCAGGACAAGACTACATGCCTGGAAGCCACATCAGCCGGAACAGGGCTCAAGATCAACAGGAGGAAAACCGAGCTGATGAAGATCAACACCACTGCCAACACACCAGTCACAGTCGGTGGAGAGCCCATCAGGGAGGTAGAGTCCTTTGTCTACCTGGGGAGTGTGGTTGATGGACAGGGAGGCACAGACCGAGACGTCACAGCCAGAATCGGCAAGGCAAGAGCAGCAATGGTCATGCTGAAGAATATCTGGGCATCCAAAGTTGTCAGCATAAGAACCAAACTTCGCATCTTCAACTCCAACGTGAAGTCAGTTCTGCTTTACGGATGCGAAACATGGAGGACAACGAAGACGATGCAGCAGAAGATCCAGACATTTCTCAACACCTGTCTGAGGCGCATCTTCAACATCCGATGGCCAGAGAAGATCCGGAACGAAGAGCTGTGGGAGCGAGCAGGGCAGGAACCAGCGGCCAAGCAGATCCTGCGGAGGAAGTGGGGCTGGATTGGACACACCCTCAGGAAGCCAGCATCCAGCACCACACGCCAAGCCCTGACATGGAACCCACAGGGGAAAAGGAAGAGAGGCCGGCCTCGCAACAGCTGGAGGCGGGACACTGAGGCAGAGTTAAGAGTTATATAAGCAGGGGACCAACTGGACTGGAGTGGCAAGAATAGCCCAGAACAGAGTGCGATGGCGAAGGGTTGTCGATGGCCTATGCTCCACGTGGAGCCAGGGGCCTAAGTAAGTAAGTACTCACAAGGTGGCCATACTGACCCCCCGGCACTCTTTTCGCCTGTAGCAGCATTCAGCCTAGCGCCACTTACGATCCCTTTTGAGAACGAGTCACATATTTGGCTGTAAAACAAGCAAGTCCGTAAAAATACTCAGCCAGGAAATGTAAAAGGGTTTAATCAATGAAAGGAATGCATCATTCTATGTAATGCGCATATATACAGGTCGCCTTTACAATGTCTGTAGTCAAAAGCTTAGCTATGTCACAACGTCACAGTTTGTTACAGATGGAGATAAAAAGAAGCTGTTAATACTTATCCTGTTGTAGTGGATTGATAGTTTGTTGTATGCATTCACACTAAATGAGAAGAGGCTTGTAATGTTAAGTACATGTACCGTGCAAATAATATTTTGTTGTGTACAGATTAAGATTTACTGCTCATAGTTTTGGCAACCTCAGGAACTGGAGGAACATGCAACGGAAATATTTCCCGAGGTTGCTTTGTCTAGTGCATTCTTGATGAAGTGCTGTGCAGTTGTTGTTGTTTTTTTTTCTCTCTCTAAATGTTAGATTGCTTCAAAGTAAACAGCTGAATGTTTACTTTTTTATTTTCAAACCACTTATGCACAGAAAACAATAGTTGTTTGTGTAACACGCATACGCGTTGCATGTGTAGGCCTGTGCCCAACTTTGTTGAGATTATCTTGCTTGCATCTGAATACAGGGTCCATACAGGTCATGGAATCCTGGAAAAGTCATGGAATTTGGAAATAGCTTTTCCAGGCCTGGAAAGTCATGAAATTAGCTCAAGAGTCATGAAAAGTCATGGAATTTTGGAATTTTATGGAAGCCATTTCGAGCCCAACATTGAAACGGTCAGCTTGGTGATTACTCACTGGACTGATTGCCAAAAATACCAACAAACTGCCTTCCCATAAGGCTAATGACTAACTCTAAACATTGGTCTTGCTGACTGCGATAAGCTCGTAATTTCTACCCTCGCATGTGTCAGGGTGAAAGAGTGCGAGGAAGGTGTCATGGAAAACAGGAGAGTTGGCCTGGAAAAGTCATGAATTTTTGAGACTGTGAACCTGTATGGACCCTGTCAGAATACTGCAAGCAATGTGTGTTCCGTTTATTTGGGATTAGAATCCGTTTCTAACACCGCGTATTATCTAACATAGGCTTGCCCATGAAAGGTGTGTACTAATTTGTTAATTTCTGCTGTAGCGTTTTGGATGTGTCGTTTCTGTCACAAGGGTAAGTTTGAAAGTTGCACTGGGTAAGACTTTCTATACCCAATAGACCACATTGTTGTCAGCCTGGAATTTTGCGGAACTTTATTACGACAAGTGTTTCTGGACAATTTCAGAATGTGTTTTCCTTGAAACTTCTTGAAATCAAGTTTAGCCAACAATTCCATGCTAACAGTATTGCCATCGGTTGAATGTTAGTATGATACCATTGAAGTTGATAGCTTGGTTTCATCACAGTTGGTATTTCAAGACTCTTGCTGGTGACATAAGTCTAGAATCACAGGAGACAATCAGGCAGAGAAACAAGTGCCTTTGGACAGAACGGGATTTTTGCCAGCTTTACCAAGCATTAAAACAGACCATAAGAGGATTCAGTCCAGCAACTCTGTTAGGTTATGAATGCCAACATCGCATGTCATCACTGAAGAGCATAGCAGCTTTGTCGACCAGCGAACTGCGTAACCTTAGTTCAGTTTGCTTTATCCACTGACTCACTCCATGTGGGTGGAATTGTTTTATCTTCCAACTTCTTACCACTTGACGTCCACAAGAATTGTTGAACGCTGTGGGAACATTATGGAAAATCTTGTTGTGCAATGAAATGAGATCTGTGTGTGTGTGTGATGGTCAGCATTTCTGTTAGTACAACTGTTAATCAAATTTTCAGATCTGCTTTAGAGGGGAACAAATTATAATGAATAAAATGTGTAGATGATCTTTTTCTTTGTTACGTGCATGAGCAGTATTGTTTATTAGAGTGTGAAATGTGCTTCTGTTTGTGTAAAGGGTTCGCAAGGATTTGTGTGTGTTTCCATCAGTAAGGTCTAACATGACAGGCGCAAGTACATAAATCTTGTATTAATAAATTGTTTATGTCAAAGGGTTCTGTCCTTGCCAAAAACAGTGGTGTGCGCAAGATTGGAAGTTGACTATCTCTCAACAAGCAATTTTATTGTGTGTGTGCATGCTGTCAAGTAACTCCAATTCAAAGAGAAATACTGAATACAAACTTTATTAAAAGCACAGTTAAAGGAAAAGTACATTTCATCAGACAAACATCAAGAAATAAAACACTGAATGCACCACTAACGAAAAAGCCAATGGACAAAAAGAGAAGCTCTCAGCATCTACACAATGTCTTCACAATCTTTACATTTAAACAGCTAACGGACCTCTCTTGATGTGTACACCGGGTATTTTGCTCCACGGTCCAGTCCTCTTATTCGTTCCAACTGTACATCTGAACAAGAAGTGATTTTCACACCTTTCACACCTGCACACACTCACAAACAATGACAACAATATTTACATTCTTCCAAGCACCCAGTCATACCCACCTGAGAATATCGCCATTTTCAAATCTGCCCACAAGAAAGCGTAACTCACCACGTAAGTATTATATTTTGCGGAAATTGGAGTCACCTAAGGGACACTAAACCAACCATACCTTGAATCCCAGGATTTGTGTAGGGGGAAAGTAAAGAGCATGAGCTAGCATTTTTCGATACAGCACAATGCCACCATCAGAAGACAAAGTTCTACACAGGGGGAGGGGGGGGGGGGGGGGTTATGACACATATTCACAAGTTAAATAAAAAAAAAAAAATCTTGCTGCAGGATGGATGTTTGCAGTCAGTGGACTCATGAACACATTTCAGGGGCATTGATATTCACCTTTCACTGTAAAATGTTCACCAGCACTCCCCCCCCCCCCCCCCCCCCCCCAAAAAAGAAAAAGGTGCGCAAATTTCCTCACAGCACATGACACTCTCCAGTTTACTTGCCTTCCATAACTTCTTCACGCACAGATAGATAGCAGTAACAAGGCGCAACTTGCAACAGCCAGAGTACAGTATATCAGAGCAATTTTAGCTGAGGTCCACTGCCGTTCAAAACAACAACAACAAAAAACTGAAAAAAAAAAACGCAGCACATAAAATACATGTACATACACTGTCAAATTATATACACTAGCTAAGAACCTGAAACAGAAAGACAGTTTGCAAGTATCAGTCCTGTGTGTTGAAACTGAGGCATTTTTGCATTGTTTAAGAGTACTGAAAGCAGCAGCAACTGTTCAAACTACAGAGAACTCGGTTGCTAAAATCATTGTGCGATGTTATTTATTACTGACAAAAGTGAATCAAGTCATGCGAGTTAGCAAGCTCCTCTCTTGATGCATGCGGTCCCTCGCTACTGCCGTTTCTCAGTGCAGTTTAAATGAGGCCTCAGCTTGCAGCTTGAGCAAGAAATGCTTTAGCGAACACTCAAGGGGATTCTGGGTACAGTAGCAGGGGGTGCAGAGAAATATGCAGTGCTCAAACCATGACATTACAGCATGAGTGCCTCGTCTTACAACAGACATCGGGCAAGCCATTTTAGAAGGTGAGAGTGCAAAAAGGACGCCCCTCTGACACTAATACGATGCCTGCTGACATCTGATTTGCTTGTGGCACTGTGCAATCCACACAAAAAATATTGCCTAGGTGGTAACTGCCAGATAGGTTCTGCAGCAGATACCAGGACTGCCATAAGATCTAGCTGTGGCCAATGTGGATCAATTTGTACAAAGTTTTCATCAAGGAACCATGAAGATGGAGGGGGTGTGGGGGTGGTACCCAAAGCTTTGTTGCACACAGATGAATGCAAGCGTTCGATAAATTATTAGGGAGACCTACTTTTTGTTTTCCTTTTTTTTGGGGGGGTGGGGGCACTCTCACAAAACTGAACACATATGGAAGGACGATAATCAAAGACATTAAAAACCGTGGACCAAAACACAATTCATTAAAACCAGGGCTTTGGTAACAGTTCACAAGTGCAGTTTTATCAAGAACGCATGTAATGGGTCTATGAACACCAAACATAAATTTCAATGATGGGACCAGAAAGTTGAAAACCAAGCATGTAAGTCGTAGTAATCCATGGTGAAACAAAACAAAAGAAGAGAGAGAGAGAGAGAGAAGAAAAAAAATTTACTCATATTGCACATAACTGACAATTCACAAAAATAACAAGGCCCTCCCAAAAATCAGGACAAACAGTCCAGATGGACAAATTGAGGCAGTCACAATACCAACAAAGACAAAAGTCACTGACAGAACAGAGATAGCTAACCTCAAATCCCTGGTGACATAATTTTCACAGTAACAAAGCACCACATCAAACTTGTTTCCCTGCATGTTTCAACCAATAATGCGTATGTATCTCCATTTTTATTAGGTCAAAGTCCACTCAAGCCATTTTCTCTCAACAACCTGCTCCATTCGCACCTCAAACTGAGGGAAAACAATGGTCAATGCTTTAAAAGATTCAGTTTCCGAAAGATACAAATAACGATGAATGCCCAGCCATTTTTTTTTTTTTAAAGGAACTTCTGATGCTTTTTACAATCTTAATCCCAGGCATGACACCTCCTTTTCCAGATGTTAGATTGAACCCACTGTGACTGTGATGCACTTTGTTTAAACCTTGGGATTATCCACCCAAAGAGTAATACACATCAGGAGTATGTACACATCTAAATCAGTATTCTCATAGGACCAATTCTACATGACCGAGGACAAACACGGTTTCCATTAACCCCAATCAGACTCAAATGATTTAGCTTCCTAAAAATCTAGGGACTGGCAGTTGTCCTTTTCCATGCTTGGTATTCATGAAGTGCATTAACTCTCACCAGTTCACGCCCTTAGGCATCGTATGTAGAAATACGATGACAGGGTCATGGAATTTTACACCCCCCCTTAATCTAATGTTCATCATTATTTTTTCATGTTTGTGACATAAACCGGCACAAAACTTCTGAAAATGCCATGTAGGTGTTTTTAGACACATAAATACGACAATTTATGCATAAACTGCTGACGTAATTTATTGCTCGAGGTTGCTGCGTCACGGACGCTTCCGCCATTTTTCTCGTTTTCAATCGGCGCACGTGGTGTTTACATCTGTCCAAATTTCTCATCAAAATGAGCTCATCCGAGTCAGACAGTGAGCCATTTTATTCAGATGATGTTTCTTCTGCTGTTTCTGATTATCAACTCGACTCTGGAGACAGTGATAAGGAAAATCACATATTGACTGTTGCTGTGCGGAGGGCGGACAATGTGGTGTGGAAGAGACTAGTCATGGAAACATCATGTAATGTGACAAATGTGTGTAAATACCTAATATTGAGGTGAGAATATTATATCATAAGTATTTCAGTTATTTCCAAGGTGTTAGTTCATGGTTTTGTATGTGTGCTGTGTGCGGTCCAAACTGTGTGCGATTTTTCTCAATTTACGGTTCACGTTGTTCACATCGGCTACAAAACACATTTCTAAAGATATTCTCCTCATATTTTGCAATAACATGCTGAAATGAACGAGATAAATGAAATTAGTAATGACATGGCATAAAACAATTTTTTTTTCTTCTTAGCCTCTGTCGGGAATCAACATTTTTGTTTTATTTTTTGCTCATATGCTTGCAACATAAAGTCAATTTATTGCTAAACCATTGTTCAAAATCATTTTTCCTTTACATATCTAAAAGCAGACTTCAATTTCCTTCAAAGTGGTGTATAACATGTCTATGTTATCTTTACAAATGAGTATACAGTCCCCTTTCAGAGAATCATGCTTGATTCGCACGCGTTATAGCTCAAAATACTGTGAACTGGTGAAAGTTCAGCTAGGATAAATGTGTGTACGCCTAAATGTGCGTTAAAACAATAGTAATTTCCCATTCTTAACATCCGTTTAGATTTAAACACAGTTATCTTGGCTAAGCACTTCAAGAATACCAGGCCTGGTGCGCTGGACAGTCACCAGATATTGTTGCTTTCAAATGAACAAAGTAATGCACTTTTTAAAAAAAATTACAAAGCTGATTTGGTACACAGAGGAATAAATATGCAGTATAAGAAAATGGCCACGTGAGACCAAAAAACGCTGCCCTTTAGAATGACTGTTGAATAGCGTGTATTTTAAAATAGCATCATGGTATACATAAAAGCACCCACCAAAGCAGGCAACTGGCTGTACAAACCCCCCACCTCTCACTTCCATGTGGTAGACAGCTACATCGATTATTTACACGCCTAGTTTTCCCCTGGCCACTTCCAGCTCCACAATGGTTGAATGCTCCAAGTTTCCGAATTTGCGAACGGCCAGCTGGAATTTCACAGCGCTCATAACTAAAATCCCACACACATTTTCAAGTCTTATTCTAGTGAAACTACTGTCTCGCAATCCCACTGTCTATTCAGCTAAGTTGGCGAATGCCTTCAACCAAAGATAAACAACAGCTGTAATGACATGGAGCTTACATAGTCGCGAGAGGCAAATATAAGCACCACAAGCTTTGCAGCTTTGCTTTTGCATTAATCTGGGTAAACCCTAAATAGTAAACTGGAAAGCTCTTTACTACACCACCTTACAGTTTTCATGCAAAGGTATTACTATTACATGAAGATCCATTCATCATACCCCCTTAAAACCATTTATCCTGGGCTATCTCCTAAACCACAAAATCATATTCCTAGACTTTAAGCATAAGCTGATGAAACTAATAACCACAACAAAATCATAACAGGACATTCTCAAAGATAACCAGGCCCCACCTAAAACCTTCGACAAACAGAAAGTCCACATGGCCAGAAACTGACAAAGAGGTGACAAAATTGCAATGCCAAAGGAAGTCATGGATAGATTAGAACCATGCTGACTGACTGCCAGTCACAAGTGACAATTTCCACAATGTTATGCACCATTTTATTTCTTTTCTTCTATCTTCCCCTCTTGATTCAGCCGGTGACGAGTGTGTTTTTGTTTGCCCAGGTTTTTGAGTGAGGATTTTTGTCCGCACCGGAAAACCCCGGTTACAATACTTAGCAGCCACAGGGTGTTCGGATATACTGGATCCTGACCGGTGAACAATATGCAACAGGAACAAAAAACCACATCATGAAACAGGTGACTTGTACAGCAGACGTCGAGACCCCCAGCCAAAGATAAAACCAAAAGCAAGGTGCTTCGAGCCACTTCAAGACGAGGCCTTTTACGTCATCTCGAGCGAAGATCGGTAGTAGGGTTGGGCGAGGGAGCGCATCTGGTCCGTGGACGGCTGGAGAGGACGCCAGGCAAACTTCGCCTCCGGCCAGCGATTATGGTAATGCTCCACCTTCAAGTGTTTGACCGTCACCAGGCGGCCTGTGAAACATGAGCCACCAGTCAACACAGCACTGAATCCACAATGTCCCAGCTGTGATATATGTCCTAATTAACTTTTTGTTTGAAATAATACAGCCTTCACAAAAAGTTAAGGACCACTTGCAAATATCATTCAACTTTTGTCGTGGTGGCATGCTGGTGTAGTGCTGAACATCGCTGAAACGGCGGCTTATGTAGGCAAACAAATGAGCACAGTTCATAACCAGGGATGCATTCTTTGACCTGCATCTCATTTTTGCCGTGCAGAAAGCCCCAGGTATCGCTCACTGAACACTGAAACTCATCTAGTTTGGCTGAAATTGCAGATTTCCAAAGGCGCCAAGCATGCTGTGTGACGCGCACGTGCCATCCACACAGTGGTTGCCATGTTCACTATTTACCCCGTAACCTTGCTACTGAATTTTACAGGAAAAATCTTATTCATTTATTTTTTCTGATTTATTGAAACTGTCACCCATTATGTTGACTGGTCCTTAACTTTTTGTGAAGATTGTATGCGGCAGCCATAAAACAAAAAAGGCAAATGTTACAGTGTTAAACTCTTCAACAGCAAGGATCCCCCCATAAAGTCTCTTTGTGAAAAAAAAGCCTACAGGCACAACAGATGTCATTTTCTGAAACTGCCTGATCAGAAAATAGATCTATGCATACAATTATCTTACCATCAAACCACCATCCATGAAGGGCTTGTCTGACCAGGCCTGCTGCCTCTTTGCTGTTGCACTTCACATACACACAACCCTGCACAAAGGAGTATTGAATGTACAGTACATGAATATAACATAGGCATCTATAGTCAAGTGCTTATAATTTCGATGATGCAAAAACATGCCTGCATGACCAGAAACTGTGCCTCGTTGTCTTATTGTTTGGATATTCTAAAATTTCTGCCTTGTTTTGTTTGTGCGTTTGTTTGTTTGTTTTTTTTTGGGAGGGGGGGGGGGGGGGTTGTTTGTTTGTTTGTTTGTTTTTGTTTTGGGTTTGTTTTTTGTTTTGTTTTTTTTTGGGGGGTGTCACTGTGTGTGTTTGGTTGGTGTTTTGTTTTATTTTTGTTTTGTTTTCTTGTTTTTTGTTTTCTTTTGAGTTTTTTTTTTTTTTTACATGTAATAGGAGAGAATGCTGTCCATCCACTTTATGGTGTTCACATCAGTGTCATATTGACAATTATGGATGGATTAATCCAAAACTAATGAAGAGATACAAAGTTTAAATTAATGCAGCTGGTAGATTTCACCAGACAGCAATGCGAAAGAAGCTGCATTTGCTCTGGTATGAAAATAAATTAACCTATTTCCAGTGTTCAAAGGAATTCACTCACTTAGTACATGCAACTCCACTGTCTCTCATAATCCTAAGTACAATGGCTCTAGTGACTACATAGTACATGTACATACCAAAGCCAAGTTTACTCCAGTGAATCAAGACCATAATTTCAGATTAGGAATGCACAATAGGAAAAAAAATATTGTCAAAGGTAACAATGCCAGTATGCTAGACATTACCAGGACATCCTACAACTACCACTACAAGGGCTGTGATACTGGTACATGTGTCAAGTGAAGGCCACATATGCTATACCCAGGGTCCATACCAGTTCACTGCCTAAAAAATCCATGACTTTTGCATTACTTTTCGCGGCCAACTCTCCTGTTTTCCATGACAACTCCCAAGCCCTCTTTCACACTGACACATGCAAGGGTACAAATTTCAAGCTGATCCAAGTTATTGCAGCCCACAAGACCAATGTTCAGAGTTAGCCATTAGCCTTACTGGAAGGCACTTTGTTGGTATATTTGGCGAACAGTCCAGTGAGTAATCACCAGGTTGACCGTCTCATTGTCTTGCTCAAAATGGCTTCCACAAAAATCTGAAATTCCATGACTTTCCATGACTCTTGAGATAATTTCATAACTTTTCCAGGCCTGAAAAAGCTATTTTCAAATTCCATGACTTTTCCAGGATTCCATAACCTGTACGGACCCTGTATACCCAGTAATCTGACACTGATGTTGCCAGATGACATTCTGATCTTATGCAATTTCTTTGTACACAACACTGCCCCGTGTCCTTCACTGACGATTCATCGTTATCTCTACAGCAGACACAATGACAAGCCACAGAGACACTTTACATTCTGGAGAGCAGACGTGATCCAGAGCAAGACCTGGAATCAAACTTAGATAAGCCAGTTTTTCTGTAGGGGAAGCGTATAAACCTAAGAGATAAGCTGCTGTTCCAGTATTCTATCCATCGCTCTGAACTGTCAACAGAGAATCCTACACACTACAGCAAGACAATGCAGCTTCTCTCGTTGAAAAAGAAACGGATCATACTTCTATTCCTTCTTGTGACATCATGGGTCTCTGTGACAGAAAGGTCGAGGTTTCTCTCTGATCACAATTAACCTTGACTAGCCAGACTACGATCTCATGACTAGAAGTAGAATAGATTAGGGTGGGTGGGTGTTTGGGGGTTTAACGTCCTTTTCAGACCTGCCTACCAAACATGACATGAGTAGTGCCAAAAACCAAATGAGTAGTTTCCTGGCCAAATGAGTAGTCCCGGCTAACGTATCCCAACCAAAATGTGCCACTTACCAGCTTGTTGCTTAAGCTACAAATCAACTATTCTATTCTTTGGCTTGTTTGATTCGACTGGTTATAGTGTACTATCATAGTATCTATGTTATTTGGGTTTTTTAAAAGCCAAATTTCTTTCTACCGGCTATTTATACATCGTTAAACTTTGAATAAGGCTCGTTCAAAAAGCTGGATCGGCGCAAGCAAAAGTTCAGACCAGATTTGACGAAACGCTAACCGCTAAATTACATAGATTTTTAAAAAAATGTGTAGTGGGGCATTTAAATGCGTAGTTGCGTAGTAAGCCCAAAATTACTTAGTTTTCTATGGTCAATGTGTAGTGTAGGCAGGTCTGCCTTTTCCACCAGAATACTAGAACAGATTAACCTAAATGTGTTAACGAAACGAAACAGTGCTACCGTTTAACCAACACAAATAAAGAATTTCTGAAGGGTTTGCAGAAACACTTAATGTCATTGCTACTTCTTGAATGCTCGCCATACACTTCATGCTAATGAATAACATAAATTGTCCCCAGCATGGATGACCCAAACCCTCTAGAAGCGGTTGTCAACCAGCTATCGCAAGAGGTGACCAGCCTGCAGGCCAGACTGGAGGCCAGTGAGAGTCAAGTGGCCATGCTACAAAACCAGCTTGAGAACCACATGAAAGATGGTGAGCTTGCTGACCCTACTCTGTGACAACTGCCTTCAACTGCAACTGAGGATGCACTCATAACAAAGTCAGACTTCAAACAGCCCCTAGAAACAAGGATTTCCTTACAAACAGATGACACCAGATGACAAACTGGAATGACCAAACTGTGTAGAATCATACACACTGTGAAGCACACTGGTCACTGAGAAAGGTGGCTGACAAGTGTTTACTGCTAGTGCTACATGTAGTCTGTTTGCTGCAAGTACTATCTGTTCTTCTCACAGATTTGACGTCGACCTACATACGATGGGGACGCACTGACTGTCCAGCGGATGTTGAGACAGTGTACTCAGGTGAGATAACTGATTTAATTGTCATTTTATTTCAAATTATTGAATTACTGAATTATTTAGTTCTATCATTCAACATGAAACACGAATCTAATGCAGACTGTTTCTCAAAGAGCCTGCATGCTTAGATGCAATGCTTATGGTGCACACAAACTGCCAATAAACACAAATGCTATGTAATTCCAAGGTGCTTTACAACAGGTGTGGTGGGTGGTTCGTGGTATGCAGACAGTGGTCGTGCAGTCAACTACCTCTGTCTCACCACAACACCAGCATACGACAACCTGATGCCACCGGCCAGTGGCCTCTACGCCCGACTGTTTGGCACCGAGTACGACAATATCCCCAGTCACCATGACGATGACGCAGTGTGCGCAGTCTGCCGCACAAACAAGCCGACAAGCATCATGATTCCTGCAACCAACCAGTGCCCAGATGGGTGGACCCTACAGTACAGCGGACATCTGGCGGCTGGGAGGTACAGCATGGAGCAACCCTCAGAGTTCATCTGCCTTGATGCGAACCCCGAGGACAGACAGGGTGGGCAGAGTGACCTGAACGGAGCCGTGATGTACCTGACCGTAACCGAGTGTGGCAGTCTCCCATGCCCGCCTTTTATCAGCAATCGCATAGCAACGTGTGTTGTGTGCTCAAAGTAAGGCGATAAGGTCACACGAGAAACTTAACAGCCTGTAGCAGGTATTTTTCCTCATTGGAGGAGTCAGCTGGAGTGAAACACCGAATAAGGTGAAGGAGAAAAATCTGACCTAAACTAAGTACATGTGCAGCAACCCTGACCAGTTTTCTGTGTGTGCATGCATGCTTGTGTGTGATACACAATGGAAAGGACAAAACATCCCTGTGTCTATACTGGTGTTACTTGTCAATCTAGGTCAAGAAAAAGATTAGACACCTAACTAGATAACATCCACAACAAAAACCAAACGCAAGAGTCTCCCATGTCTTCCACATAAAACACACACACACACACACATGCGACAGTCAAGTATACTGTCTACTGAATGATGACTAAAAGAAGGTAGCCATGAGGGCCCCACACACTAACATTCATTCAGTGAATCAGTCATACCTCACGCGAGTTTTTGTCGACGTAGATGTGGACAAGGCTCTTGATGTCGCGACATTTCTCCAGCAGGGCATCCTTCACGCTCTCCTCCCAGTCCTCCTCATTCTCCCTGTAAAATTTCACACTGTACATGAACGTTTAGTAACATACCACCACATGCCCCTTTCACACAACGTCTGGAGAGAAGTGCTGGTGTGTGACAAGAACTCCTTTGGTAGGTTTTTTTTTTTTTTTTTTTTTTGCGGCCACAACTCTTTGCCGGCTCCAGCGGTGTTCCTCCCTGGTAATGGGTGGAATCCTCGGAGGGCTCTGAAGCTGGGGCAATTTTTTATTATGCATGATGATGGAGTTGAAGATGATGGTAACATGATGCTATGGAGGACCGTGTGGTTTGGGACTGCGGGACAGGGCTGCATTCCACGCTTCCTGTCATAAATATCCCAGCATTAACCAGACCCGGGAACTACGGAACCTGCGGTGCCGGCCATGTAATCATCCACATCATAAGACGTGTCATACCAAGGGAAGCAACCCCAAAGTCGCACCCGCGAAGTGGGTGAATCTCGGCTGTGTGGCAACAGCCTCCCCATTGGGCCCATAGCACACCCGCTCTGGGTATGAGCCGACCTAGGTAGGAAAAATCTCGCTTGCCTCGGCTGGGACTCGAACCCGGGTCTCCCGGTCCATAGTCCAAGTGCTAACCACTACACTACAGGGGCTGGTAACTCCTTTGGTAGTTGTAAAGACAAAAACAGCATTGAGATTTTAGTTTTAAAATTTCAGTCAAGAATTTTTGAAGAGCACAAAAAAAGAAGATTTTTCCAGTACAATCAGTACTAGTTTATTCCATACCAAACACAGTAATGATGACCTGCACCGCCATGGTCAAGTGCATTTGGTATTGCAATTGCCGATGGTTGCAACGACAACTTTTTAAGGAGCCACTTTTGCAGACCTATTGCAGAGAGAAGGTTTTCATGACAGGAAGTTGTGACCTAATACATTTTATAACAGTCAGTGTTCTCTGTGTTTCGTTTCTTTTCACATAAAGGAAACTCGCCTAAACCAATATTTTCACTGCTTTTTAAAAATGTTTTGTCAAGCCCTTTTCAACTATTCCCCCCCCCCCCCCAAAAAAAAAAAAAAAACACAAAAAAACAAACACAACAAAACAAAAAAAAAAACTTTGATATCATTCACTAACATCACTTTTTCCTACTGTCTAATAAAGGTTATAGGAGTACACATCAATTACCGAGTAAGATCACATTTAACATCATTATCATCTGAGGTTCTTGGGAGGTGTTACTTAGGTTGATTTTCGACAATTCTTTTCCAGCTCACATTTTCGCCCGGATTTCAACTCATGCTCAGGCCATTAGCTATTTCATAGAAATCCATAAATTAATAAAAAGTGAGGTCACACGCTTCAAACACATAATTATTTCAACTTTAAATATTTACAAAATCACAGGTTTTACAAAAAACACTCCCAAAAAGCTTTGGCGACTGCAGGTGCAACACTGAACGCACTTCACTAAAAGTAAAACTAAGGCACTTACACCTCTTTGTCAAACATGTTCCTGATCTTGAGACAGGGTGTGGGGCTGTAGACGGAAGCTGCCGCGTTGTTTTCATTGTGCTCACCAAATGCTGCAATAAAGCAAACACAAGTTAAGCTTCTTTTCTCCCCACTTCTTCCCCATGCCCTAGTAAGACTTCGTGTGTAGCTGGCTGACTGACTGTCAGCACAAGAGTATGCTCGTAGTGGTTTGAATTTCATGAAAAATTCTTTTTCCAAGTGAGGGTTATGGCCGCTCAGCAGTGAAACACAAGATCATGAAAATGTGAACAGAACTTTGAAAGAATATATTCTGCTTACCTTGACCCTGCCAAACCTTGCCACCATTTGGAACAGCCTGAAACATAACGGAAAACCACTGAGAAAACAAAACAAACTTATACTACAAAAACAAAACAAAAATGTGTGCATATACATGTGTGTGTGTGTGCGTGCGTGCATGCGCGCGTGTGTGTGTGTCTGTCTGTGTCTGTCTGTCCGTCACTGTGTGTGTGTTCCCACCTGTATCCACCGCCAGACAGCGAACTCCTCCCCTTCGATGACTTGCGTTTCCAGACGGACACGGGACTCATTGGCCTCGATGAATTTCACCGCCTTGTCCCAAATGTGCTGGTTGGCTTTCCTGAATTGCAATCAAAGATAAACAAACAACATCAATCAAAAGGAACTGTAAACATCACTAAAAGCACCTAACACAAAAAGAAGGAAGCACCTGCGACTAGATTCCAAAAACATTTCAAGCCCTGCTTCTTCTCATCTGCATGTTTGTTTGTTTGTTTTTTTCAGTTGTTTTCACACCCAGGGATTATGAAAAGACTCGTCCGACAGCCCACAGACTAGTGAAAATACCGTCGGACTAGTTAAATTGTTTTACCACTGGCCCGCCGGACTAGTTGATTACGAGGCAAAGCTTGCTCTATTTTCACAGAGCTGAATGCACAACTCAAGGTACTGTCAGCGAGCCTCTCTCTCTCTCTCAGTTTCTGTTGTGACGCTGGGGTGAGAGTAACTATTTTTAGCGCAAGCCACTCACCACAACTCTCCGTAGAAACCTAAGTGAGTGCAGAGTGGTTTCTCCGCAAAGCGTGCCGCGTGTGCGCATCCCAGAAATCGGGAAACCCTTCATGGTGACCGCGTGTTCATAACAGTTACCAAAGTGTTGTGAATCTTCTTTTATTTACGAATAGGTCTATATTTGACAAAATGTATATTTGGGCTAGTGGGAACGGTTTCGGGCTAGTTTGTTTTAAATCTTTCTAGCCCGAAGGACTAGCAAGATTTTTCAGCTTTCATTATCCCGTGACACCATTATGATCAGGATGCAGAGGAAAACACCAACGCACCTTGTGGCCGGTGGCAGGAGCTGATCACGGACGTGCTGCACGGCGAGTCCTGTGGCCTGGTCCAAAGAGCCGTCCTTCCTCGCAAACTCATGCTGCTCCTTCAGCAGGTCTGCAGAAAGAGGAAAACGTGTCAAAACTTTCCGACATCCTAACAGCCGTAAAGAACACCACTTTATCAGGCTATGTTTGAACAATCAAGACCACTTGAGAGCTAAATCATTCCCCCCCCCCCCCCCCCCCCCACGGATGTTTCACATACACTTGCAGTTTCACAAACAACTCTGATGGCTGCTTTTTTAGTATGCATTTTATACATGTATGTGTATGTATTATGTTACAGTGCGTAGGTGTGTACATGTGTGTATGTATACATGTACAAGCTACGCATTATGTAGGTATGTGTACACGTATAAACGTATGAACGTATGTATGTATGTATGTATGTATGGAAGATGCACTGCACATGTTGTACCGTTTGTATTTCTTTGTCTATTCTATGCCCCTAGAGGGTAGAATAAAACTATTTTGAACTTGAGGAAATAAACAACAAAAATCCTACACAAACCCACCTATAATCTGTTCGACCATGGCAAACACCTTCTGTTCCTCTTTCTCCTTGGCCTGTATTCGCCACCACAGCAGCAGGAACAGCACACCAAGCCCTGCCACACCTGAAATCACAGTCAGTTGATAACAATTTCATACACACAGCTCTAGGCATTTTCTAATCTCAACAGAGTAGAAGGATCATCTTTCACTATCACAGTATCACTATCAGGTGCCTACCCTCCCCAGCTCTGACATGTATGTGAACTGCTCTTGGCTGGTTCTTCGCTTTTTCTTCCCCCCCTTCCCCCCCCCCCCCCATTTTTTTTTTTAAAGTCAATTTCTATAATAATAAATAGTGGTTTCCTGCAACATTAAGAAGAAACAAGGGGCTCTTCTGCCAACATTAAGCATGAGATGGCAACTAAACATTTTACAACTGCCTCTAGAATGTGGAAAATGCACTCTACTTCACTGCAGCGACGCAGATTCTGAAACAATACTAACCAGCAACCAGGACGAAGATGCTCCATATGACACGAGTGAAAGAACGGCGAAAACGGCACATGAAGCTCATAGAAGCAACCGTCGAATACAGGTATGACATCTTCGATGCCAAGGACACATTTTGCAACTCCTCTTGAATGTTGTCCAACGCCCTGAAAATAAAAAAAATTCATGAAAAAACCAACATAGTAACAGCTACTGTTATTAGCAGGGGGAAGGCAGAAATTACAAAAGGATGCTAGTCCCCTCCACCAACTGCTTGTAAGAAATTTGTGTATGTACATGTATTTCTGACGTTCATAAAGTCATGGCAATGGCAGAGACTTGATTGCTGATTATGCAACAGACAGCATAATGTTTACTATAGAACAACCTATCCCGACATCAGCTGAAATTCTTTGCACACTTTAACTGCCTTGCCCCCCCCCCCCCCCCCCCCCCCCACCACACACACAAATTGTGTAGGAGTCAACTTTACCCCACTTGCCTCGGCTAGTGTTTATATTATATATTTTCTTAGTGCGCACTGGCGCTAGCCCAGGTTTCCACAGATCTCTTCAAACCATACCTGATATTCCAATGTGGGTTGGCAATGATGAGGCTGACGCAGCATTTGAACATGCGCTCGGCAGTGTCCCGCTGAAACAACAGACTCAACTGAAACCCGGCGTTTTAATCAAAGATTGTGCGCTGCTTGGAATGGAAAGCAAGTCTACGACACACCAGTCTCGCAATCTGTCAGAATTCAAGGGTTTCCTACCAGAAGTTACATCGATACAGACAGAAGAGAGACAGTATGTCCTAGCAAGGAACCCTCAATATGATGTTATGTCTATTTCAGTATTTGTGGCAAACATTACACAGGGTCCATACACGTTCACAGTCTCAAAACTCTGTGACTTTTCCAGGCCAACTCTCCTGTTTTCCATGACAACTTCCTCACCCTCTTTCACACTGACACACGTGAGGGTAGAAATTCTGAGCTTATCCAAGTTATCGCAGTCAGCAAGGCCAATGTTCAGAGTTAGTCATTAGCCTTAAGAGAAGGCAGTTTGTTGGTATTATTGGCGAACAGTCCAGTGAGTAATCACCAAGCTGACCGTTTCATTGTCAGGCTCAAAATGGCTTCAATAAAATTCCAAAATTCCATGACTTTTCATGACTCTTGAGATAATTTCATGACTTTCCAGGCCTGGAAAAGCTATTTCCAAATTCAATGACTTTTCCAGGATTCCATGACCTGTATGAACCCTGATTACAATACACAGAGCAGGGCTGAGATTTAGCAAGCCAGGCTAAGGAGCCAGCCGGGCTCCTAACCTGGGAAGTTGAGGTTGCCAGAAAATTTTTCAGGTTGCCAGACCCTTTGATCGAAAACGCGGTTTTATTTTAAATTGTATAACTATTGCAGCTAATAAACAAGAAAACTTTTAACAACAACACTGTTTCATTTTTGTGCACTCTCCTTCTGGCAACAATCTCTGTGTCCAACTGACCGGCTGCTCATGGTTTTTGATCGAATCAAGTTTAAACAAATTTGTGCTGATTACAGCGCATGTCAAGAGTCCGTGTACAGGCACGGAATCTCTACCACTGGCGGTAATTTTCAGGTCGCCAGCCGGGCGAATAGTACCGTAAATCGAGTTCGCCAGACACCATTTTTAGGGGCCACTGGCGAGTTGGCGAGCGTTAAAGCTCAGCGCTGCAGAGGTGGCCTGCAAGTGCCAGATTGGTGTAGTCATTTTTATAAGTTACTACCAATACCACTACTACCAATAAACAGTTAAAAGTAGGACTAAGTCACAGGTGCTAATGCTAAGTAACACTTACATACAGCAGCGGACAAAACACACAATTCCAAGGAACCATCAATAGTAAAACTAAAAAGAAAAGTAAAACCAGCAGACCTCAACACAAAAGTTACATGTAAATTCAGTTTCTTACAAACAAAATTACCTCTTGTTTCTTCAGGCTGTTCATGAATTCTGATTTGGTCATCCGCTGTGTAGTCTCTGCTGCTTCTCCACATTCTACCTGACCTGCAAATGGAGCACCTCTCATACTTTACAAGTGCAGCTACATGTTCTGAGCTAGGTACGCACAACAACAACCGGGTTCGCGCTAGAACTTTTCAAAACCAGTCCCTTCGCCTCCTACCCCGACCGTTTTTCAGCGACTCTGAGCAAAACCAATCCCTGTGAAAAAATTCCGGTAGCAGCACGGCAAATAATGATGTAAATTTTTGCAAGCACAATTCAGAGATCTAAGGCAAGTGCCGCTAGTCAAGCCTGGGCCACAAAATTTGTATACATTTTTTGTTCTTTTTTCTTTTTATGATCAGCCTGTTCATTTTTATTTTTTCTCCCATAAATCTGTAACCAGTCCCAACAAAATAAAACCAGTCCCCGGGACTGACAGCTAAAAAATTTCCAGTATTTCCTCTTTATAACCAGTAATTTACTGGTAATTGCCAGTTAACGCGAACCCTGAACAATGTACATGTACCAAAATTAATGCAATACATCATCTAATAGCCTAGTTGCCTGTCCTGCCAAACAGCGACGCTCTCTAAATCTAATGCTTGAGGCGTGAAGCCGCAGCAGTGCTGGGCAAATGGCTGGTCACGGGCTAGGGTTAGTACTAGAGATACTAGTCTAGGGGCAGCAGGGTGTTGCAGTATTTCACGTTTGAAAATGAAAGATATTAACTGACATTCCCCAGTGGTGTACTCTGCTTTCCTAGCATTCACAGGCAAGTCTTAATTCAGTGATTTTCAGGAAAAAAGAAAAGAAGGGAATGGGAGAGCAGCGATGACTAATCAGCGATTGTTTCACCAGAGTTGGCAAACTTTCCTGCCTGACCGTCAAGTAAAACATATGTATCAGGAAAAAAAAAAAAACTCAAATAAGTTCAGTAGGCAGATCTTAACACTATTCCAAACTGAAAATTGAGAAGACAAGCATGACTTCTTGTTTGGAAAATGTGCCACGCTAACAAGCATCAGCAAAGGTTGAAAGTTTTCCTTTTGCATGGCCTCAGTCCACAAATTTTTGAGAAATTCTGGACAAAAAAAGGCTCAAAGTCAAATGCACCAACCTGATCATCCGGTAACAACATCTTGGGATATCTTGTTACCTAAACATATTTTCTACAGCCATTTTTGCAGCTGACTGGAAGACGATGCTAGCTTGGCATTGCGTCTGTGGAAAACAGCCCATATAATCTAATAATGTGGGATGCAAAGCCAGGCTCAGTCTGAAACTGCACACGTTGACACATGTACATGTATGCAAAAACGACTAACGACAACAGTGTTATTAGCCATGCCACAGATTACTGTAACTACATTACAGATTACTATAAGTCTAAACAGTAAAATCTCATTTAATGTGCGCCTGGTTTTTGTGCTTACCCTTCCTTGCGCTGAGGTCAGAGTAGAGTTCCTTGATTATACCAATGGCTTTCTCAATTTCATTTTTTTGATAGCAGTCCTGTTCTGAGTCTTTGGTGTCTCCGCCTGGACAAAGGAGGTTGTGCCTGTTGTCTTGAGCTGGGGAAAAAGTGTCCAAACATGTAAACAACTCAATAACAAATGTATAATAAGCCCTAGTTTATGAACATGTGTATGCAAGAACAACACTGACCCTTCCGTAACACTAACAGTCACCAGGAAGTGAAGCCAAATCTGAAACCAGCAAAATACGAAACAGAAAGCGGGGCTCATTTTCTGAACCTTGTGTGTGTGGTGTGTGGACAGTTTATGAGTTAATTTTATGCCAAACCAAACTGCTGAGCACTGAGAGAAAACAGAAAAAGAAGAAGAAAAATTCTGTAGATCTATAGATCTATCTGTGAAGTCTATGGATTTCCTATCCACAGCAAGTTAAAGCTCATAACAGCACTTGACAAACATTAAATTAATGAATACTTTTTGCATTCTTTTTTCTAAATTTTGTCAGGCAGCAGTTATTATTACTGTTAGCATGTAGTGGGCAGTGACATGAGCTGTACTAATTGTAATAAATCAGTGTGATCATCAGCACTGTCGTAAAATTCGGCCAGGTCCGACTTACCACTGACTGGCGAATCACTGAAAAGCCATCCCATGATCATCCCTTTGCGCATGAAAATGTAGCTGGAGCCTACGACAACAAAAAATGCAAGCGCAAGACCAACAAGCCCGAGTGAAATATGCTCTGGGTAGAAACGACGCTTGTGCCTGCCTCTCAATGTTGGACTCCCCCTTTCAGATGTGTGGTTCGCACCTGGGGTTGCACGAGTCAAGTACGGGGAATAGTTTCTGTTCGGAGTGACATGATTGCCTGTGGCTGTAGGGGTGCGTCTGTTATGGGTCAAACCAAAACTTGTGTTGACTGATTTGTTTTCCACCTCATATGAGCTGCCTTCAAAGTCAGAATCTGAGGATTCAAACGTATCCCGTCTGCTCCGATTAGCAAAGGAAGAGTCTCTGACGCCGGACGTGGATGGGCTAAGTGATGATAAATCGGGATACAGGCGAGACCGCTGGCTTAAAGTAATTGTGTCCTCGGGTTCTGGCGTCTCATCCCGCCTGATTCTTGCAGTAAATGTTGACCTCCTGCTGCTACTTGGCGCTGTTCCCGCGAAATCCGGTGAATCTGCAGGTGGAACCGGCGAGTCTGCTTCGACTCTGTTGCGAACAGTCCCACCGACAGGACTGCCTGAAGACACGTTTGGACGGCGACGAAGCGATCTTTTGACGACTTCAGTAATTTTTCTCGATGCACCTGGATCTATGGAACTTCGAGCTCGGGTCTGATCCGACGGCGGCGTTGGCGCTACCGGTTCAGCGTCACTGTCATCAGAGCTGAATGCATCCAAATGAAGCGTGCGACGAGGAGGCGTCTGTCTGCCTTTCGCTTTTTGCGGCGGCGGTCTGTTGCGTGTTCTCAAGTGGTTCAGCTTTTTTATGAGGATCGGTCGTCTGTTGGCCTTGATAGGTAGCGTAATCTTTTCACCATAGCTCTGCAACTCGTGTATGAGTTGTTCGTCCGTCAGAGAGTCCGCCATCTTTGAGCCTCTTCTCCGGATATTGTGCGCACGCATGCGTGTGATGGTTTCTGCATTGTCTCCCTTGTGTTGGTCCAAAATCGAAACTAGAGACGTTCATCACATCTTTATTTTTGTACTGGTCCGTTTAAATCTAAGATGCTGGGGAGAAACTGTGCCGCTGCTGTGATACATGCATCAAGCACAGATTATTATTCAGATTATCATTATACAGCTACTATTATTGGAACTGGTCGCGTGGCCCCTCAACGGTTGGGTCGACTGATCAGCCGTCAGCCGTCCCGACTGAGTCCGGCACTGACGGTGTCGCCGGGTCGCCGCCGGTTCGCCGGGTTGGTCGGATTGTTTGTTGCATTCATTTCCCCCCCCCCCCCCCCCCATCTCAGTTCAGCACTCAGCCCGGCGAAGAAATACGTGCTCTCCCAGTTGCACAGCACGTCAGTAGGGCACCTCGAGTCAGTTCAGTTTGAGTTGGAATATTCGGGCTGAGTTCTGACCTTATCGCTGTGACCATAGTCTGTGAAGCGGCTCACTTGAGTCAGTTACCGGCTGTAAAACCGTGTCAGTTTGGTTTCGCCGCCGGCCGTGCATTGCTGCCCTACATCAGTTCATACGCAAGTACCAATGGTAACTTTTACAAGTAAGCGGATCCGGGTGGGGTACAGATCTACGCGGGATTCACTGAGTCCACTGACTGATCTGCACTGAGTTAGTGGCTTCAGCCTCAGTGTCAGTCAGTGCCGGCGAACGCTCCTTCAGTTTCCTCGCCCCAAATGTTTGGAACCAAGTTGACTCGCTGCCGGTCGGAATTCGTGACGGCCTTCCCACACTGTCCCAGTTCAAATCGAACCTGAAAACCCATCTCTTCCGTCAGGCCTTTCACACTTATAAGTAGTGTGCCATTGCTTCAGTGCCTTTAACTGCAATTGTTCATCTGCATCAGGCCGGGTTGTGTGTGTGTGTGTGTCAGTGTGTGTGTGTGCGAGAGAGAGAGAGAGTGCGTGCGTGCGCGCGCGCGCGCGCGCGCGTGTGTGTGGGTGTATGCTTGTGTGTGTGTGTGTGTGTGTGTGTGTGTGTGTGTGTGTGTGTGTGTGTGGCGCTATGAGTTGCTTTCCTGTGAGATTAAGCGCTAAACAAGTACTATTCATTATTATTATTATTATTATTACACTGTGAGATCGTCTGTCGGAGCATTCGAGGGTTCCTTGTAAGAACGTCCTACCCGAGTCTCTTCTTTCAGTCTTTCAGGCTGTATCCGGATGACCGTGACTGAACCCTCCATTTCAGTTGCTTGACAAACTTTGGCCGGGTTGCTATGGAAACTCAGAGGGCATGGTCTCTTCATCCTCATTGATGATGGGCGGACCGTGGCGGTCGGTGGTCATTGATGATGGGCGGACCGGGGCGGTCGGTGGTCATTGATGATGGGCGGACCGGGGCGGTCGGTGGTCTAGTGGTTAAGAGACTTGTCACCAATGCGAGAGGTCAGAGGTTCGAGTCCCATTCGGGGCGAAGAATTTTTTCCTTCTCGTACGTGGCACCGTTCATTCGGGCCGATCATCGGGGGTTCTCTCCGGGTACTCCGGCTTCCTCCCCCTCTGCTTTGGAAATGTTCAGCCCACCAAATTTGAAAAATAAATGCAATTCTAAATTCCGAACTTTAAATAGCTGAGCTGACCCTTCGCACCACGTGATTGTAATGTGTTTATGTCCAGTGTGTGAGAGGATGCGTGTGATTCACGTGAGCGTGCGTGTTGGGTTCAGTTCGCGGCGCTTTGAGCCGATTCACGAAATTGGGAAAAGCGCCTATACAATACTATTATTATTATCATTGTTAATTAATTTCTAGGCCCTTGCAAACGGACATCGAATGACGCTGGCAAAAGGAATAACTCCAGAGCCGGCGCCGAGCGGCCCTTTTTCGATCTCTCGTACATTCCGAGGTGAAACGTGACGTCACGGTACTTCTAAGGCGCCGCTTCAAGTGTTCATCGATCAAATTCAAGCCAGGTCACTGTAGCATTTGGCATAAAAGCCAGTTTCTTTGTTCCACAGTCCAGACTTGTAAGATTTTTTCCCACGTCCCGAGAACACATGCCATCAGTACAAACATAGATTCCGGGCGATATTAGTCTTGTGACGGAAGTGAGAAATCTTGTGTTTTCTTTTTCATCTCAGTACATCTTTTTAGGCCGATGGAATTCTTTATTATTGTTTTCTTCGACGTCACTGAGGTACTGCACCGGCCGTCACAACACTGATGTAGTAAGTGACAACAGTTACAACTGGTTTTCTGTCTCTCCCATACGTCATGACGATATGACATGGTTTGTTTTGCAATTCGTTTGTGAATGAACTGTCGTTGTTTTGTTTGCCGCTCACTGACTGGCAAGCCGCGAAAGCTCTCGTGCTGTGACCGACAATCAAAAGCCAAGGGGAAAACATTACGTGATGTATATTACAAAATGACGTCACTCTTACCACAATGACGCACAATCATTTGATACATTATGGAATCGTAAGCACATTCTATTTGTGCCAGGCCTTTCTCTCGAGAGCTGGCAATCTGTGTGGGAGGATTGAAAAAGAAACCCGACATCGGCAACTTGCACTGAAAGTCACACACTTGATTTTCAACTAAAAGCTAGCCGGCCATGTGTCTTCCCTCGCTCACCGTGACCGTGGACCTCGCCAGGGACGAGCAGGTGACTACGTGGCTGAAGACGGGATTAGATAGCGAAACTAGTAGCAGAAATCGACCGTGTGAACGATAAGGTGCCACTCACTGACACAGAGCAGAGTTCCCCCAGAGAGTCCAGTCGGTTTGCCTGATGAATATCATGTGCGTCTTCATCGTCTTTGCCGTTTTTGCTACTGGTCATCAACAACGTCGTCCCGTCGATGCAGAAGGTAAAGAAGCTAAAACGTGCCTTCGCCAGTGTAAAGCAACCGTCAAGAGATTTGGTGCAAATGGTCTTGATAAATTTCTGCTATGATTGGTCATGGTCGTGTGACGTCTCTCTCTCTCTCTCTCTCTCTCTCTCTCTCTCTCGGGGAGCCGGGGTGGCCAAATGGTAGAGCGTTGGACTCCTAATGCTTGGGTCGTGAGTTCGTATCCCGGCTGGAGCCAAATATTATTTTGTGCTGGCTTTTTTCATCGTTGCCCCGTCTTTGATATCACCCGGATGTGGTGGAAAAGGACGTTAAACCCCCGAACACCCACCCCACCCTCTCTCTCTCTCTCTCTCTCACACACACACACACACACACACACACACACACACACACACACACACACACACACACACACACACACACACACACTTCACCTTGAAAGCATGTACTCCCTGGTCGAGTGCAGCAGAGGTTGTGTTTTTGAAGGGGGTGTGTGTGTGTGTGTGTGTGTGTGTGTGTGTGTGTGTGTGTGTGTGTGTGTGTGTGTGTGTGTGTGTGTCAGATCCGGATTCCACCAAGCCGATACCAAGCTTGACCGTCGATCATCGTCCCATGCAGCACAGAAACTCGACAGAAGACGAAGCGAATCTGATAAGCGACAACAACTCCACAAGTGATGCCTCCAAACCTCTCCAGCAATGGCACGACCTCGCGTCCTTCGCCAACGAGAGTTCTTTCCACAAGAGCAAACATATCTCCCACAAAAGAAATAACACCCATTCGCCTCCGATAAACGAAAATGTCCGTGATTTCAAACGTCAGAGGTTTAGATATTTACGACCTCCAAGGCGACGTATCCTTACTCAGCCCACCACCAAAATAACGGACCATTTTCAAAATCTAAGTAACATTTCGTCGGCTCACGAAAACGCCGGTAACGTATCGTGCAAACGCGTTTCTTTGTTCCTCTGTCGCCTGTGGACGGACATCGGGGAAACCAGAGGTCCCCAAAATGCCTCGGCAGTTTCTGACCAAATTCATACGAATGTCCAAAGGGTCCAAGCAAACCGCAAGTCCGAAGCCCGTGTGCCTGACAGCTTGAGGTTAGAAGAGGTCACAGAAAGCGGCTCAAGCGTGTTATTCGCTCCAAAGAGAGCTGCCGGCGATGGGTCTTCAGAAACTTCACAACAGCAGGACAAGACGAAACGACTGAACCCGAAGCCAGGCGTTTCCGAAGGTAGAGAATTCATGGAGAATGGTTTGAAACACCAGGGAAAAACCGAGGCTAAGCTTTATGTGCCTGAGTTAAACGACCACTTCTTGAGTCCTGGAGACCAGCAGTCTAGCATGTCAGAGGTCACTCGAAGACCGTCAGAGACAAATCAGCTGAGGGCAGGCCCAAAGAGATTGCCAGGCGGAAGCATCAACAAAGACGTGTTTGAGTCATCGACCGGCATCGCTAAGCATGCCGAGGGTGGGAACCGCAGTCTAGGTCCCGAGCGCATGATGTATGACAAGTCCACGGCTGCAGAGCAGACGCTGAAAGTAAACGGCCGAAGTTTTGGAAAGAACTGGTCGACGGCTACCAGCTACTATGGCGGCGTGTACGGAATGAGGTCATCCGCCGAGTCCGTGAAATATTCGCTGGAGTGGAATTCCTTCCAGCGGTCAACAGACATGAAATCCAACACGCCGACGTCCTCGAAGAGACCGTTGAGGATGAAGAGGCACATCCCGGAATCTCCGGTGGGGAACACGACCATGCCCTTAAGCTCCGAAGTACTTGCGCGTAGCGGGAGAAGAGGTTCGTTTTTCGACAGCTGGAATTCCGATGAAGCCAGCCAGGATGGGAGAACGGAAGAGAAAAAAAAGTGGTGGAAGTGGGCGTGCATCATCATCGTGTGTTCCTTGCTTCCAGGGATGGGCATCGGGTACTTCGTGGTGGCTTACGTTCACAACAGGAAACACGGGGAGTGGCTGGGGTGTTACCAGCGGAAGGGCAAGGGCAGGCGTTTGACCTCTACCCTATCTCTCCCGAGCGAGTTTCTCCCGCCCAATCGCGAGGAAGTCCAGCGCCGTTACCTGGACGACCTGGACAGGCCGCGCACCCTCAGGGACGTGACTGATGCGCAGGAGGTGGTGCGCGTGCGCCCTTCGCTTTCGCCAAAAGAGGGGAGAGTGAGCGAGAGCACGTACAGCACGCTGAGGGACTTTAAACCCGCGGACGGGGACCCCGCAGAAGAGGAGGACTCTCTCGAGAGGAAGATGCGTCTGTACCGCTGGCTCCAGGCCGACCGAGACCGCAGCTTGAGGGGCGTGTACACCGACACCGACAACCCGGTTAGTGACTCCGGCAGCTCCAGAAGTACGGAGGACACGAGTCTGGAAAGCGTGGGTGGGACTCCGGCGATGACCCCGGAACTGTTGGCCATTCTCGGCAGGAGAGGGTCGCTGGAACAGCAGGGAATTCAACAGGTCTGTAGCCCACGCAGGCACTGGGTTAAGCTGGATCGGTTGCAACTGCGTTTTATGTTGCGGGTTTTTTTGTGTGTGCGTGTGGTTGTGTTGTGTTGTTCGTTTGTTTGCTTTTGTTGTTTTGTTGTTCTATATCTCTTAAGAGCCTGCTACCCCCTGCCCCCCTATAGGACAGGACTTGTTAAAAAGAACAAACCACTGCACACCACTAGGGGGCCACCGCAAGCCACTATTATGCAATCCTTGGGCCTTTCCCTCTAGGCTCAAGACCGCTGCAGATCACATAAAAGTGGCCTAAAGTGAGGCAAGTAAAAGCGACATAAAAGGGACAGAAACCACTTAACTTTCACAAAGGACGGCACGGGTCAACGTTTCGGCTTTCGCCTTCCTCAGGGCACAAACAAATGGACATAACTTCAACAAACAAACAAAAGGTAACTCTGCGGACGTACTGACATATATGGCGAGGGGGGGGGGGAAACGGTGGGCGAGAAAAGGACCAGAAAACAATAGTAAAAATATCACAACACCCATCCTTTGGTCACAGAAGACCATGGACTGTGTGTGAAAAAAAAGTGGGGCAGAAAAGAATAGTAAAAATTAGCAGACATCACAACACCCATCCTTTGGTGCCACAAGACCATGGACTGTGTGTGAAAAAGTTCAGAGGGTTATGTTACGGCTTTTCGTTCAGCCACCCGGGGCCTGGCTTCCCAGGCGCTGAATTGTATGCGATTCAATATCACGTCTGTCTGTGGCGTCGCCGTGCAGTGCAGTTGGCTTGAAGTGGCTTCTAGCGATCTGAAGATTTCAAGTCAATTTACGATTTTTTTTGCATGGGCTTTTAAGAGAGAAGGTTTGATTTGTTTTCTGAAGCGTTGCTCTCCCTCGGCCTTTCTGGTTAGGAGAAAAAAAACAAGTTTTGGGAGGGAAGGCATTCACTTTGTCTACAGGTGAAAGCGAAGGGAAAATAACGCTTCAGAAAAGCCTGTAACAGTCAGTATAGTATAGTATAGTAATGTACAGTACAGTACAGTACAGTATAGTATATAGTAACAGTTACCCTGGGCAGGAAAATAACATGATTATTATTTTTGTTTGTTTGTTTGATTTTCTGTTTGTACAGTCCACTTCCATTTGTGTTTGTAAGTTAGTTTGTGTGTCTACATGTACGTTTGCTGGTGTACATGTGTGCACAGGCGCGCGCGTGTGTGTATATGTGTGTTCTGTACATTATCTGCGTGCGCCGTTGCCCACCGAGCCACTGTGAATGCGTGTACATGTAATCATCGGCCTCAACCTGGTGCTTTTACACTCTGCTGTATACATCCCCCAGGGTGTTTTCTGGTACGTCCCGGGCCCGCCGTCCGACACCATCAGCCAGGGAAGCAGTTCTCTTCAGCGACCTCAGCAAGACGACCAATCCAGCTCCACCGACCTTGGCCGCACCTACCACAACAACAGCGCCCAGCCTGCCAGCCCCACCGCTGACTTGGAGGCCTCTTGCATGAAGCTTCTAGGCCAACAGCACCAGCAGCAGCAGCAGCAGCGTCAGGCGAGCATCGACCTGCCCGACGACTCGGGTGTGGATTATGAGCGTTGTCTGCACAAGGGAAGCAGCTGTCAGTTGGGCCCGGATTGTCACTGTCTGCGTTCCCACCACCACTATCACGTTGTCAAGGGCAGCGAGCACTACGTCGTGTAGTCTGTGTGTAATCACGGCCGTGGAGTTCTTATTTTTTGCGGCTGCAGTCTACAGGACCTGGTACGGCCTGCCTCAAAGTCTGCTTGTCAGCTCAGAAGGTCGGGTTTAAGCTTGTACTCGCGTGATGCAGTCTCGCCAGAACAACTACAGCGACCTAGTAAATTTGATCGCAGTGCTGCTGGGCGATTAAGAATCCAGTACACACTTCATCCTGTATATTGCGAAGACTGTGTGTGTAGTTTTGAACACAGATGGGCCTACAGTTAGAAAATAATTATACCCAATTAGCGTGCGAGCATGGCAGGACGGACACATGTAATGAACTCACGGAGAAGAATATTGAAAGCATTCCTTTACGTATACACATTTGAGCTGAATTATGTGCACAGAGGAATTTCTTGGAAATCACCCAAATAAATCGCAAGTACTCGTGTACTAAGTCAATAAGGACCGCGGAAGACATTGCATGTGAATCGTACACTCCTTTTGCAAAGATGCTGTTCATTCATTCATTCACAAAAAAGGGGCAGAAATAAGTACGCAAGTTTAATTTAAACAATTAAATTGATTAAATATATACATAGGTATACGATATTTGAATTTGTTCCTCTAGTGGTGGGGTCACAGACAAGATTAGCAAAGATCTATATCCTCTTCAAACGACAAACTATCGACGTTTTGGGGGAAGTTGTAGCTGTCGCAAGTTTATGAACACGACTTTGCAGTGACATGAGTTGTTAGCCGAAATGTTGAAATCCTAATACAACGTTTTCCTGTGGCGTGGTGCGCCGCGGCGGTACAAGTTTGCCACAACTATACGATAGTACACCATTTCAGTTTTAGTAAGGCTCACAACACTCGGGGGAAGAATGTTGCATGCGACACAGACAACAGACATGCACATCCCCGAAATCACTTGTGACGGTAACGGTCACAATTCTGTTTGGAGATGCGAAATTTAAACATCATTAATTTATTTGTACCTCTGCGCTAGCATCTGTTACGCTTTCCACGAAGACTATTTGTTTAATTTCCTATGCCTTGCTTTCTTTCATAGTTAGGCCATGGAACATGAATATGAGGAGTGTTTTAATTTGGTAGAGGAACTAGTGTTCGAACACTTGAAACATGGAAACAGCTCAAAACACGATCTGGGGAAAAACTGAAAAAAACCCTGGGCAAAGGCATGTTGTGGCTGTATGTCAGTCACACGAGAAACACGGAAAAACACCCTGTTTGTTCGGACTAAAACCACTCCCGTATGAGATCAGCCCAACAACAACTATATCAAACTTGGATAACAGATTTAGACATTGAGCAACATCCCGGCCGGTCCGTCGGCAAACCTTTTCACCACGGACACCCACGCACTGTTTCATCAAATACAGGCTGCACTACACTATAATATTTATCAGCAAACACGGTTCAGAATGCGACAGGTACCCTTGCCCAGCCATCTCGGGCCGTATCGCCACAGTGAAGTGGAAGAACAGGTTTTCGTCCACACACCGGGCAGTCGCGTCGCGTCGCGGCAAAATGCCGCTGAGAGAGGAAGCGATTTGCAGTGGGTTTTGCGAGCCGAGCCGGTAAGAGCTTGAGGAGACACTGAGTGTCACACCAGCAAAAGGTGAACGGGGCGTGTCCATACGTCGTTCCGGGCTGTTGCAGACGCTGCCTTATTGAAAGCTAGGCTCTTTTTGTATGGTTGCCTGTGTGTGTGTGTGTGTGTGTGTGTGTGTGGTGCCGGGACGATGTGTGTGTGTGTGTGTGTGTGTGGTGCCGGGACGATGTGTGTGTGTGTGTGTGTGTGTACGATGTGCCGGTGTGTGTACGATGACTTGTGTGTGTGTGTGTGTGTGTGTGTGTGTGTGTGTGTGTGTGTGTGTTCCTTTTCAGACACTAGTTGCAGCAGCAGGTTTTTCGTATTGCCCAACCCCTCCGCCCCTGCCATACGTCGGTGAAAAGGGTTATCGCACACTGACAAATCCACGCCACATCAGTCCGGCCACACCGCATCTGATTCATCAGAGCAAGAGGCAACTTTGGGCGGTCCGCTTTCACAACCCAGGCATCTAGACTAAACTGGGGGCTTGGCTAGGCTGGGGTAGTACACCGACCAGCCCGATCGCACCGCACGACAGAGTATAGCCACCGCCCGTTCATATCGCCAATCGACGCCCTGGTCCTCTCTCACAGTCACAGTTCTCAAGCTGCGGAATAGCAAAACGCACCACTCCAACTCTCTAATCCAGTTCAGGTTACCTCACTCACAGCCACTAGTGGAGTAGTCAGTGTTCCTACCCCGCCGCCGACCCCTACCCGCCCAGAAGTGACAGTTCGCAAGTCTAGGTGAGTGTTTTTATTGGCATTTCTCCTCATATTATCGGTTTGTTGTCATATAAATCTACGTAAACAAGCCTGAAATACAAACAGCCGTCAGTCAGGAGTGCACTTCGTTAGTTTTGTGCGCAAGAAGGGATGCGTTGTATTGCATACACAGCGTATGAAGTTATGCACATATTCCAACGCTGGACTTTAGAATTACTTGGACTACATCGTTCACGCACATGCCGGCCGGTTTCGCTTGGGCCGTGGCTGTCAGAACGCCTTGGAGCCGGCATAACACTAGGCTGTGTAGGGCTATGTTGACTGTGCTTTGCTTCGCTTGGTCGATGAAGCGCACCCAAGCAGACCGTAAAACTACGTACTTTGACGTAGTACAGCGGGTTCGCTTGAGTGAGGTATGCCGGTCAATATTTTCTTATACTGAAGGATTAGTGTCGAGTGTTTGCACGGAAATGGCGGTATTAAATGCATAACACCAAATTTTTAATATCTATTACGAAGTGGAATGGGTGACACATGTACCGTTCGCCAAACTGACGATCATTGTGGAGGCCGGCTGACCTAGTGTGGAATGCGTAAATTGATTTTACTATCTGACGCTTATCAGTCGTACGTATCAGTATGGCGTGATCCAACTGCTTGACAACTAAGTTACACAAGAACGTCAGTCACTGACTCAGTGGCTGCACTGAACCATCTTCCATCCCGAGTAGAATTTCTGTAGACACTGAGGTCCACCTTACGATTAGCAACTCTCAAAGACTGAGTCAAGGACGTGTTGAGAACTGATATTGTAACCATTGTGTCAGTGTGCTCCTCAAACACTACATGGATCTTAAAGCTCTTTTCAGTCATTTCTTTCCTTTGCCGCGATGGAAATTGGGATGTCAGTGTTGCATCAGGATGTTTGGTATCAAAGTGGTGTCACCGATCAGAAGTCATACATTTTGGCTTATGTCTTAGATGCCGACAGGGTCGTAAGTTCGAATCCCGACTAGGAGTCAAACGTTTGCGCTGGCGTATTCCTCGTTGTCTTTGACATCACCCGGATCAGTGTGGCGGAGAAGGGCGTTAAACTCCAATACGCCCCCTCACCCTCTTATCTTAGAATCGACGGTCCACAAGAGGTACATGTAATAATTTTGCGCTGGTCTTGACTTGCTTTTGTCATGGGAAGGAGTCCAAGTCGATCTTGAGCTTAGAAATGTTCATTCGTATCCCTTTAATTAAACGGGCTTATTCCATCTTTGCTAAGACAACTTATGTTTTGGAACAGTTTCGCTCGTGAGTGCGCCTGGACGCCCGGAACACTCTGTCTTGATGATTAGTACAGCTCTTAATGCCATACAATGTTGTTTACACTTTGCGAGCGGTCGAACATTCAAATTCTACGACACTGAATTGTTACACTACAGGAGCGCTCAGTGTGGTCGCCTCATCATCGAGTACGCTTATGCTGGCTCAATGTCAGCATTACAGAGGCTGTCACTGTTCAGGTGTTTAACTGGTGTGATGACAGATACCATGAAAACAGTCCAGAACGATCTGTGAGCATTAAACATTAATGGAAGCGTTAGCCCCTTTAACTAAAGACATTCATAGATCTGTGTATGTCTGGGCCCGTATGTAGAACTCGAGGTTAATTTCACCCACGGCTACGGGACTAACCCAGACTAGGACAAAGGAACCTCCAAAACAAAATTAAATTAAAAAAAAAAGGAAGAGAAAAAAGAAAGAGAAAAATCCTTCTCTGATGGCATAGGCACCTTGCTGGAATGGTCCCGCTTCCTGATTTTAAACAAAATAAAACAACAACAAAAAAACCCAGAAAATTTAACCCTAGAGCTAGTTTAGTTCGAGGTTAGACTCTAACCCGGGGCTAAACTCCCTAACCCTGACTTTTACATGCGGGCCCTGTTTATGCATGTCCCTGCTGCAGAGTTCTTATCTGTTGATTTCTTCTGGTTTACTTTCCTATCTTATCCTTAAAACTGACCTACACTAGGCCAGCCTATATTATTCATGTTTTGGCGAGGGCCGGTTCGGAAGATAGTGGCGATCAATAACAACACAGCACTGCATAGTGCAGTTGGTACTGGGACCTACTACCGCTCGCCTCAATGCGGGGGGGGTGGGGGGGGGGGGGGAAACTTCAGTGAGGCCGCTATGAACGACTTGGGAGTTCAGTTCCCGGATGGGGCACAGATTTGTGTTGGCTTTTACTTTTTTTTTCCTCTCATCTTCTTCTTTTGAAATCGCCCCTATGTGGTTCAAAGAGTCGTCAGTTCAACCCTCAGCCATTACCATCACCGTAGGAGAATTGGAGGAGGTGGGGGGGGGGGGGGGGGGGTCCAGAAGGAAAAGGCTGGATCTAACAGTGCCGGCAGTGGTCTGTTATTGAAGAAACTTGAACGATCGATCGGACACTACCTTCGGTTGATAAAACGGTTCAAGCTCCATGGATCTGACGAGAGCTTAGGTCCTCTTGACAAATGACGGAAGCACAGTATGTGAAGCACTTGTACATCAGCCATGAGCCCCTTTTCCTCTAGCGGGCTGGGAATTGCCAGTATCTGGATGTTTTGCCCGTCCTCACGGAAGTATTGGCCCTTTGAGACTAGCGGATGTTTCCTGTAGTCCCAAATTAGTGGTCCCGTTGAGGCTGTGAAGCGAGCGGTGTTTTCCATCAATTCATATTTCGTACCGAGGTTTACAACGGTAATCGATCTTTGTTGCCAGAACCAGGGACTCAGAATTCAGTTTTGAACTGTCAGTTTGTGTAATAGTCTGAGTGTTTGTCTTTCTAATAGAGTCTGTCTGCTTGCCTGCCTACCTATTGTCAGTCTGCCTGCCTGTCTGCCTGCCAGTCTGTCTGATAGTCCTGAGTCTGTCTTTCTAAATAGGGTCTGTCTGCCTGACTGCCTATTGCCACCCTGCCTGTCTTTCTGCCTGCCAGTCTGTCTAACAGTCCTGAGTCTGTCTTCCTATATAGAGTCTGTCTGCCTGCCTGCCTACCTATTGTCACCCTGCCTGCCTTTCTGTCTGCCAGTCTGTCTAATAGCCCTGAGTCTGTCTTCATACATAGAGTCTGTCTGCCTGCCTGCCTATTGTCACCCTGCCTGCCTTTCTGTCTGCCAGTCTGTCTAACAGTCCTGAGTCTGTCTTTCTAAATAGAGTTTGTCTGCCTGCCTGCCTACCTATTGTCACCCTGCCTGCCTACCTATCTACCTCTCTGCCTGCCGGCCTACGTGTCTGCCGGTCTGTCTAATAGTCCTGTTTGTCTTTCTGTCTGTCTCTCTCTCTCTATGTCTGTCCACTCGAGTCAATCTGCTTGCATGTCCGCAAAGCCGTCCTGTTACCTCTAACGTGTTTGTGCATTTATATGATCGGTTCCCAGATTCAGCAAGGGGAGCCAGGGTAGTGGCCGAACGGTAGAGCGTTGGATTTCCAATGCTCGGGTCATGAGTTCGAATCCTCGTCGGGGGCCTAAATATTTGTGCTGGCCTTTTTTTCCTCGTTGCCCCGTCTTTGATATCACCCGTACGTCACAGCGGTGGAAAAGGACGTTAAACTCCCGAACACCCACCCCAACCTCCCAGAGTCAACAACGGTCAATCGAGGTCGCGTTTGACGGAGAATTCCTAACGTTATATCACACGCATAGGCATAATTATATACACATTACTTACAGTTCTACTTGGCTTATGTATTTGCACGTGTATGCGCAAGCAGATGGAGTGGCCGTTAAAACGGGCATTGGCTGTTCAGTCGTGGCTGAATTGATTTTGCGTGGGTCCAGGTTTAGCAACTCGACCCTTCTCCACATGGCCGGAAGTGGAACGATCAAGTTGTTGTATACTACGCAGGCTAATCCGGTTATGCAAAAATTGAACTGGGTGTCTGGCGGTATGCTACGCCACAGGGGTTCCAGCAACGGTTCAGCTGAGTCAGTAGAGGGGTAGGGAGTAGAATGTGGCTTGCCGAAACACGAACAAGGAAGAACTGTTCGCCCTGAAAATAATCAGCGAAAGTCACGCAAGAGTTGAATGGTGCGAACGCCGCCAACCTCCACTCTCCACCCCTCCCCCCCCCCCTTCCCCAACACACACACACACACACACACACACACACACACACTGTGACACACACCCTCCAACACACCCATCCGCCAGCCCCCTCCCCCACCCCACCCCCACCACCTACCCCCCTACCCTCTACCCTCTACCTCTTCCCGGTTTCATTCCATTCTTTCCCTTTTACCAGTACCGGATGTTCATCAGTTCCGGTTTCTAGACCTGAATTGAATCATTGACATTGAATTCGGCCTGAGAAAACACACACACACACACACACACACACACACACACACACACACACACACACACACACACACACACACACACACACACACACACACACACACGGATCGACCGGCCGACCTTCCACCAGACTGTATAGTATGTATTTCTGACACGCGGTGCCACGCCTACATTTACCACGTGTCCACCCGTAACGCTAAAAGCTTCACACACACTGACACAGGTGTTTCAATTGATATCTGTCACAGAATACCGCTGTGAGTCACTGAATGGCCACTGATGGTACGTACTATGCGAGCACGTACACATTTGCATTTTTGAACAAGTGGACAGCGTACAAGGAGTATTTGGGAAATTTTGTTTCATTGTCACATGACTGTATTTCATACAGATGGGAGTTTGAGCTGTCTTGTGCTGTCAGACAACTTGAACCGCCGCACGCGTTTGAAGACCTGTTACTTGAAAGTCAGTGTACAAAAAGTGTTTGTGTGTGTGTGTGTGTGTGTGCGTGCGTGCGTGCGTGTGTGTGTGTGTGCGCGCGCGCGCGTGTGTGTGTGTGTGTGTGTGTGTGTGTGTGTGTGTGTGTGTGTGTGTGTGTGTGTGTGTGTGTGCGTGCGCGCGCGCGCCATGTGTGTGTGTGTGTGTGTGTGTGTGTGTGTGTGTGTGTGTGTGTGTGTGTGTGTGTGTGTGTGTGTGACACCCAGACCGTCTGTTTCCAGCATAACTGTGGAAGGTATCTTGTCGCACTCACTTTGATAGAACCCATGTATATGGAAAACGTTGCGTGTCTACATACTGTAAAGGAGATAGCGCGTATTACGGTAAAGGGTACACGCTGTATGAATGTAAGACTTCAAAAGCAGGTCTACTCTAGACCCCCGCGGGGCCACAGACGGTATTTCTGTAGCAGCCTGCCTTTCATTACGACCGCTCAAGCGTCACGAAGAGAAAATCATAGGTTGATATGAACTTTCCCCGGCCAAGCCGGCTGGGGGCTATAATTTAGTAAATTGAGAACAGGGGGTTTGAAAAGCAAGGGGTGAAGGTGCGTGTGTGTTTGTGAGCTGAGGGGGAAGGGGGGAGGGGGGAGTCTTAATACGTTTGTCAGACACACAACAACGCAGGAAAACTGTTCATCGAATGGGCTTAATCCATGCATCGGAATTAGTCATTTGGGACCGACAATATAGCATGTGAAACCATTGTGGTGACTCGGGTTGGCGTATATACATGTTGTTCTATGTACGTACAGGCCGGCGTACTGTGTACCGAGCAGACGACGTTATTTGGTTGCAGACCGAACGCTGACCAACTAGACCGGCGCTGATTGGTGGCTATTTTTAGCGACTTGGTCTTATCCACGTGTGGTACAGGTGTCAGTGGAAGCGTTAGGCCAAAGAATGTCAAGGGGTGGGTGGGTGTTTGGGGGTTTAACGACCTTTTCCACCACATAGGGTGATGTCAAAGTCGGGGCAACGATGAAAAAGCCAGCACAAATATTTGGCCCCACCCGGGATCGAACTCACGACCCGAGCATTAGAAGTCCAACGCTCTACCATTCGACCACCCCGGCCCCCCCCAAAGAATGTCAAATTTATCTCCTATTAAAAGTCGCAAAGTCACGAAAATGATAGCAACGGCCGAAAGGAACATCTGTTCATCTGGCAAACAGTCGTATAGCTTCCAGTTGTAAGAGGCTGGTCAGACGCAGCGATTTCAGTTCGCACGCCTACCAGCGGTAAAATGCACTCTCAGCCCATTAAATCGGCTCGCCGGACGGACTGAAGCGCGACGCCGTCGGCTCGCCAGTGAATAGAACACTGTCCTATCTATTCCTCGGCGCGCCGGTCAGTCGCCGCTGACCGTGCGCTATCGCTCTTTGTGGATTGTCCAGCGCCGGGCCGGCGGTGCGGCTCGTAGCCAAAGTGTGTCGCAACGTGTGACCGAACCCCAACACACAAGCCGGGGTGCCTCGCAGGCCGTCACGTGTGCCAAGGGCTTAAGGGGCAGTTTTCCCCTCAAAACTCATTACGCACATAGACACTCTCTCATAACAGACTGGGGGTGGGAGGGGAGGGGGGGGGGGACACAATGCATCTGCTGTCAGCCGGCACTGGCAACATTAGCGTACGTCGTACCGGTCCGGCTCAAGTGCAACTATGTCAACTATGTTTACAGGATGAAAAACAAAGTGACATGTGATGTATTTTGACAGGGCACGGAATGTATAATTCTGTGTTAAAGCGGCAGCCTGCACCTTCGTACGTCACAGTAACAAAGTCAGTTATGGGGAAGTGTTTGTCGAATGCGTATCAATTTAGACATTGTGCACCAAAACCCTTCAGACATGTCAAGTCATCATTAAGTATCTGTATCGAGGTCAGGGTTGGCGTACCATTGTAACACAACCTTGGGGATTTGTTGTTTGTTCTGTTTCGAGACGGGTTTTGATAGCTGCTCGGAATTAATACATGTCAGTAGTTGATGTCGTTGTTGCTATTGTTGTTGTTGTTGTTGTTGTTGTTGTTGTTGTTGTTGTTGTTGTTGTTGTTATCCTCATTATTATTATCATTGAGGATCGGGATTTTAAAGTAACTGTGTCCTGAATGGAGTATCGTTTCACCCAGAAACAACGTTATCATGAAGTTTCCTAAGTGATAAAGTATTTGCCTTTCGGGACGGTCAGTGGGGAGAGAGAGAGAGGGAGAGAGAGAGAGAGAGAGAGGTGTGTGTGTGTGTGTGTGTGTGTGTGTGTGTGTGTGTGTGTGTGTGTGTGTGTGTGTGTGTGTGTGTGGATTACTCAGTTGCATTTTACGATTTCTTGGTGTCGCCTGTGAATTTTGAACATCGCGCAAACGTAGTTAAATGTGACAATAACTGTCTTATAACATACGAACTGACGACTCCGATCCGGTGCAAGGGTGGACTTGAAGAGAGAGAAGCATTGTATATAGTTTATCATGTTTTTGACTGAACGGTCGGAGACTGAAGAGAACAGGGCCCGTATGTAAGAGTCGAGATTAATTTAACCCACGGCTACGGGCCTAACCCAGACTGACTAGCACAAGAGAAACCCAAAAGCAAAATTAAATAAAATGAAAAAAGGCAGCGAAGAAAGGAAGAAAACATCCTTCTATAACAGCTTAGGCACATTGCTGGAATGGGCCCGCTTCTTGATTCAAAACAAAGGACAACAGAAAATCTAACCCTAGAGCTAGTTTATTTCGAGGTTAGACTCTAACCCAGGGCTAAAAGCCCTAACCTCGACTATTACATACGGGCCCAGGAGGTAAAATCCTCTGTCACCGAGCCAAGTCAGCCAGATTGCGCAAGTGTGCAGTAAGAGAGATGTCACCGACTCACGCCCGCGAACACCCGTCCGGTGACACACCCGTAACGTCATGTCCTTTAAAGGCCCAACATACGGGTACAAATTTGCACATCAGTCGCCGTCAAACAGTAACACAACAGAGCGCAACAAGTCAAAACTTCTAAGCTTGCTTATATGAACCAAGCTCCATGCATGACGGTTTGATTCAGTGAGTTTTCAGGGCTCTTAAAGCCGCGCAAGCCACAAAGACTGCTACGCGGCTGGCATACATGGCGGAGAAATTTCCCGTGAAGAACTGACAGAGATATGAAGTTGTAGGGAAAAAAGGGGACATGGAAGAAGAGAAGAAAGGAGAAGAGAACATATCAAACTGTACCATAGTCTAGAATGCAGTAGGAAGCGTGAGTTGGTGGAGGCAACAAGGACACATCGTAAGACTGACACAGTCTACGAGGACACATCGTAAATGTAGAGATTTGAATGGCGACCCGGTGATTCAATAAACTGTTGTATACAGTTTGGAAAAAGATTTATATTTATATTTAGTTTGATGTAAATACATTTTAGGTTTTCCTCTCCAGAGGACATCGACGTTGAAGTCATACGGTAATAATGCTATCGTTGAACTACGTGCATGATAAAACAGAGTAGCTTGTTAAGTAATGAGATGAATCTTCTACTTCGTACCCGCGGCATGAACAAGAGCGGTCAACCTGGCTTTTAATCTTTAAGTT
>JACVVK020000069.1:937500-942500 GCA_018292915.2 Batillaria attramentaria
CTTCTTGGTTTTCTCTTTCTTCCGGCTCTGAGCCCTAAAGCCTCTCTCTCTCTCTCTCAGTCTGTCTCTTCTTCTTCTTCTTCTTGGTTTTCTCCTTCTTCCGGCTCTGAGCCCTAAAGCCTCTTTCTCTCTCTCTCAGTCTGTCTCTTCGTCTTCTTCTTCTTGGTTTTCTCCTTCTTCCGGCTCTGAGCCCTAAAGCCTCTTTCTCTCTCTCTCAGTCTGTCTCTTCGTCTTCTTCTTCTTGGTTTTCTCCTTCTTCCGGCTCTGAGCCCTAAAGCCTCTTTCTCTCTCTCTCAGTCTGTCTCTTCGTCTTCTTCTTCTTGGTTTTCTCCTTCTTCCGGCTCTGAGCCCTAAAGCCTCTTTCTCTCTCTCTCAGTCTGTCTCTTCGTCTTCTTCTTCTTGGTTTTCTCCTTCTTCCGGCTCTGAGCCCTAAAGCCTCTTTCTCTCTCTCTCAGTCTGTCTCTTCGTCTTCTTCTTCTTGGTTTTCTCTTTCTTCCGGCTCTGAGCCCTAAAGCCTCTTTCTCTCTCTCTCAGTCTGTCTCTTCGTCTTCTTCTTCTTGGTTTTCTCTTTCTTCCGGCTCTGAGCCCTAAAGCCTCTTTCTCTCTCTCTCAGTCTGTCTCTTCGTCTTCTTCTTCTTGGTTTTCTCTTTCTTCCGGCTCTGAGCCCTAAAGCCTCTTTCTCTCTCTCTCAGTCTGTCTCTTCGTCTTCTTCTTCTTGGTTTTCTCCTTCTTCCGGCTCTGAGCCCTAAAGCCTCTCTCTCTCTCTCTCTCAGTCTGTCTCTTCGTCTTCTTCTTCTTGGTTTTCTCCTTCTTCCGGCTCTGAGCCCTAAAGCCTCTTTCTCTCTCTCTCAGTCTGTCTCTTCGTCTTCTTCTTCTTGGTTTTCTCTTTCTTCCGGCTCTGAGCCCTAAAGCCTCTCTCTCTCTCTCTCTCAGTCTGTCTCTTCGTCTTCTTCTTCTTGGTTTTCTCTTTCTTCCGGCTCTGAGCCCTAAAGCCTCTTTCTCTCTCTCTCAGTCTGTCTCTTCGTCTTCTTCTTCTTGGTTTTCTCTTTCTTCCGGCTCTGAGCCCTAAAGCCTCTTTCTCTCTCTCTCAGTCTGTCTCTTCTTCTTCTTCTTCTTGGTTTTCTCCTTCTTCCGGCTCTGAGCCCTAAAGCCTCTCTCTCTCTCTCTCAGTCTGTCTCTTCTTCTCCTTCTTCTCTTTCGTCTGTTTGGTTTGTGAAATGTCCAGTTAAGTAGACAGCTTGAGCAGAGTTGAACCTCCTGCTGTCGCCTCGAAAGTTGCAGAGCGTAAAAATGTTGTATGGACTGAATGGATTCAATGGACTCGTTGCGAAGGAAACACGCTGTGAAATCGATCGAGTCTGAAATAAGCGCTCATTCTATTTTAGGTGTGTTCGTTTGTTTTTGAGGCTGGTCTGCAGACCGTGTTTTAGGGCATGCGTTAAAACACACACACACACACACACACACACACACACACACACACACACACACACACACACACACACACACACACCTGCCTTTGACGCGGAATCACTTTGATTGTAGGCGTGGTAGTTAAGATAAATCGGTGTTGGTGGTGTTTCAGAACTGTCTGTTCTGTTGTCTACGCTTAGAATTATAGAACTTGTAGATTTGGGGGCAGACTATAATGTATCACCTGTCAAATAGAAAGCTGAGATGTCTGCGTCTTCAGAATTATAGATTTCTAGCCACAACAGCTTGCGAAATGGAACCTAGCCGAGTCGATGCTTGAAGAGACCTCAGATCGTTGTAATTTTTGCTTGATTGCAAAAAAAAAAAAAAAAAACCACAAAAAAAACCTAGAAAGGCAGAAACCTCCTTGGCATACTTGTGAGATGGGTCAAGGTCATTCAAAAGAGTATATTTGTAAAGCTCTCATCACCATCTATCATTACGTCAAGTAAGGTTTCTCTGGTGTTTCTCAGTTCCTCAGAAAAAAAAAGCAATATTACAATGTTCCCAAAACCAGCGTGTGTGGCCTTGATCTTGGGTCACTGTCATTCAAATGAGATTTGTCAGTAAAGATCTTATCAGTGTCTGTCATTATGTCAGGTTTGACGCCTCTCGTATTTGTCGTTTCTGCGATGGTAATGTTAAAATTCACAACAGACAGCTTTGGCGACCTTGACCTTTAGTCAAGGTCATTCGAAAGGGTATGTCTGCATAGGTCTCATTGCTTTCTAATATCATGCCATGGGTTGGTGCCTCTGCTGTTTGTTGTTTCTGAGAAAATGCCAATATTAACCCTTTCGCTGCCGCCGTCACAGCATTTCATGAATCGCACCAGTAGCCCCACTGTCAAATTAGTTAAAAATGGTAAATCTAGACTTTCCAGTGGTTGGGGGGAAAAGTTCTCTCATGCAGTATGTTTTGATCCTGTATGCAGCAAGGTGACGTGAAGAGATGCTATCCTTGAGTAAACCGAAACGCGTCTGGCGGTGAAAAGGCTAAGGTTTCCCAGTTTGACGAGCTTGTATTGCCTTGACCTTGACCCAAGGTCATTGAATACAGGTATGTTTGTAAAGTTCTTATCGATGTCTGTCATCATGCAAAGTTAAAGGCCTTTGGTGTTTGTACCTTGCGCGGCTTAAAGCCCTAATTAACTAACTGGTGTTTGTAGATTTTGCTACACTAGTGAGCCAAAAGGAACAGATCGGTACACGGTGAGCGTGACAGCAAGCGCTCAGTCTGTTTGCTTTTACGTTCGATCGCTCCACGACGATTACGTTTGACAGAGGATGCAGAATTTATGATGGAGGGACCGGCTGACCTGGTGTACAATAGACATGTACATGTATACGGTATGCTGTCGGTCGGCCCATGACAGTGCGTGGCTGATTATTGTATCGATTGCCTGGCGTGTGCATGTGTTGTTTTGTGATATTCCCTTGTCGTGGGAAAACGGACTCCGTGTGTGTGTGTGTGTGTGTGTGTGTGTGTGTGTGTGTGTGTGTGTGTGTGTGTGTGTGTGTGTGTGTGTGTGTGTGTGTGTGTGTGCGTGCGTGCGTGCGGAGTGCGTGCGTGCGTGTGTGTCTGTTCTGCGTACTGGCTACAAGTGCCAATGCCCAATGCTATATATATATGGCATATATATATATATATATGTGTGTGTGTGTGTGTGTGTGTGTGTGTGTGTGTGTGTGTGTGTGTGTGTGTGTGTGTGTGTGTGTCATTTTCCCCTCTGTCCCGCCCCGGTTGTTTGGAAATAAGTTTTATTTGACTTGGTTTGAATGGTGACTTGGATTTCTGGCTGGGGTAGCGTATATGTCAGTTCCTTTTACAACGAGACACTCCCTCCGCCCCCTCCCCCTCTTTCCCCCTTCCTCCCGCCCTCCCCCCCCCCCCCCCCCCACACCCCAAACAAAAAAAAAGAAGAAAAAAAAAAGGAGAATGGTTGTGTTAGCTGATTAATAACACAAGGACACACAGGTATTTGAATTCACTTCCACGAACGTGGAAGAGTTGGCATGTGAGCCTGTTGTATTGTATATGAGCGCCCGGGACCACACACGAAGGAAAGTCATTTGGATTTGTAATCGTCTGATATTTTCAATGTTCAAGTTAATGGCCGCTAAGGCAGGGGCTCCATACCCGCGTCGGACATCAGTTTTTGAAATGTCCGAGTACTTTCTCACCAAGGCGGGCATAGTCTCACTTTTATTTTGTATTATATCCTCGTGTGTGTGTGTGTGTGTGTGTGTGTGTGTGTGTGTGTGTGCGTGCGTGCGTGCGTGCGTGCGTGCGTGCGTGCGTGCGTGCGTGCGTGCGTGCGTGCGTGCGTGCGTGCGTGTGTGTGTGTGAGTGAGTGAGTGACTTACTTTATATTAAGATCACACTGTCAAATGCGTGTGTCTGAAGACAATTTTCTGTTTTAATTTTTTTTAGGACAAACAATAAAATATTTTTGAATTTGAGTTGAAGATAATTATGTCCTATCATTTGCGCACAATCCCGTCACGATTCAGGACAAATGTCCTATATTTTTCCGGTCACAGGAGGACATTTGTCCTATTATAGTTCCTACGGACATAAGCCCTCCTAAGGTCTACAAAAAAAAGTTTTAAAAAGTGTGTGTGCGTGCGTGCGTGCGTGCGTGCGTGCGTGCGTGCGTGCGTGCGTGCGTGCGTGTGCGTGCGTGTGTGTGTGTGTCCGAAATGGAACATCACTTCATTCGCAAACAGAGGCAGTTTCCGTGTATTTGAAGTTTTGGACTTTCAATGCTGAGGCCGTGACGTCGATTCCCGGCGTTAAGCAATATACTGGTGCTGTTCTTTTTCCTCGTCAGTTGCCCCGTTTTGTTGATAACTCGTATCTGTGGGAAAGCGACGAGACCCCCCCCCCCCTCTCCTCCCCCCCCCCCCCCCCCAGAGACTTAACCACCAGTGTATTTATGTTTGAATGTTTTCACTTTACGACCCTCGCTAAATCCGACACTGCCGGCTTGTCCACGTATGCTCTCCTGTATATGCCCATATTTGGACTGGTTTCGACTGCTTTTGCTGTGCGAATATTCCTTCCTGCTTACACATTGTTTTGTTTTTTGGGTTTTTTTTGCTTCAGCATTCAAATATTCCTATCACTGTCATACACAGGCATGCTACATGAAAATCTACGAATTGCGTCGTGCCTCTCGTGCAAACCTTCCGTGTTCCTCTTTTAGTCAGGGGCTCCTCTCTCTCTCTCTCTCTCTCTCTCTCTTCTTCTTCTTCTTCTTCTATTCCTAGGCTGTCGCGGTTATGTTTTTTTTTGCAGGTGTGTACATCCTGGTGTTTTGTTGTGGAAGTTTAACGTCGATTCGCACAGGCGGATTCGGTTACGTGACAGATCGAGACGGGCATGAACGAGAAGTCGGTGGCGGCCTTGTTTAGGGATTCATCGCGGTTGCTGACTGAAAAGGTTTGCCTTCAAAATGCCGTGACAAAGAAACGGATGACTGTGTCTCACAAAGCTGAGAAGAAAATTATTCCGTGCATTTTCCC